>OY829111.1:6222500-6337217 GCA_963691645.1 Pelosia muscerda
CATCACTATCACTATCACTACATAGTATAAAATAAAGTCGCGTTTTCTGTCCCTATTTTTCTTGTCCCTTTGTATGCTTAAATCTTTAGAACTACGCAACGGATTTTAATGCGGTTTGTTTCAATAGATAGAATGGTTATAGAGGAAGGTTTATATGTATATAACATCATGCTACGACTAACAGGTGCGGAGCAGGAATGAAAAATGTTGCAAAAACGGGGTGACACAGACGAAGTCGCGCGGGTCAGCTAGTTATTTATATTGCTAATGTATAGCGGCCTTATGTATAGACGGACCGCCGCGGTTGCCATACAAACCCCCATGGCAGTCGTTACGGGTACTTAGAGCCTTCAAAAGTCCAACCAGTCTAACTTGGAACTTCGATATCGCCATTGGTCATTGGACCATTGGTTATGGAGGTCAGATGGCAGTCGCTTCACGCAAAATATTGAAGTTCAGCCGCGTCACAGTTAGACTGGAAAGCCGACCCCAACTGAGTTGGGAAAAGGTTCAGAGAATGATGTATAGACGGACCGAGACTGCTATACCTCTTCCTAGGTAAGTGAGGTGTGGCGGGGGGTGAGGTAAAGAAAGAGAAAGAAAGAGCATGAGTCGAGAGCGAGCGAGATAGCGCTGTGAGCGACGGTCTGATCAAATCTGACGGTCGATTATAGACACTTCACCGTCTCGTCGCGAACATACCTAGGGTGCAATACAGCAGTTACGATCAGTCTATATCTTTATAGATCTCTAAGATCTATAGTAGTAGAAGATCTTGGAAAATTTAATCCGCGACCTTATTTACAATAGGTGCGCTTGCTATAGATACGCAACCGAGGCTGTTTGACAGTTTTTATGTTTCGAAAAAACAACAATTCTAACTTAGGTATTTATCATTATTGTACACCATATGGCATATATGGTGTACAAGAGGTGTTATGATAAGATTACCCAAGGAAAGAACGTGTGACATTTAAGGGGATGAATGTGTGGTGAACACGGGTAGATTCCACTCACTTTTTAATTTTCCATCTAATATTCAATTGCAAAATTCACTTTATTTTAGGCCCATGGTACAGTCAGAGCTCATAAGTGCAGTAGCACATCAATGCTCAAAATGGTTTAGCGTGCGGGTGTCTCGGGCCATCGCGTTTATATGTGTGCGTGCGTCTACACGACGCGACGCATCATAGCGTAAAGGACAACAACAAAATATGACGTGTTAGAGGAAGATGACGATAGGTATAATAATATTATTATGTTCGTTTTCATAACTGTGTTATTCTTTACGACTGCTGTGAGTCATTAGATACTAATACAGTAATTCACTTAGAATGGTAAGTTAACTGATAGCTAAGTGGCTTAAGACACCACAGTGATTATAGATGGCTGTGGTTCAAATCCAGCTTTTTAGAGTTTTTATATTTATGACATAAATATAATTTTTAATATTGATAAAGTAATTTTGCATGAAGTTTAATTATTATTTATGTGATTAAGTAATTATGGGGTTATAATAAGAAATAATACAAAATTTTTGATTCGTAACTAAATATATTTCATTTTTACTATCTACCTGCCTACTCAGTGTAAATTTTATTGAGGTTTATAGCTTAAGTATTCGTTTTCTCAAGGAAAAGAGGATTGAAACTTAACCTCAATCTTACAATCTTAAAATAACTTGTCCTATAGCCAGCACGTCCCCTTTTTACCGAATTCACAAAACTACTTCTTACATAACTGGGTTATTCAATATATTTTTAAGATCATTCAGTATAAGTACTTAGTTTACTTACTTGTAAGTTATGAAACAAAAGTATTCTTTCTTACAGATTTAATATTTAGAACAACAGGATTACTTTTTTCAATTACCTACTCAATTAAGTAGGTATAATTAGTATTGTAGATCTTCGATATCGTCAATTTAGTTGTGAAGGTCACATGGCAGTCGCTTCATGGAAAATATCTAAGCTCAGCCGGATCTTAAATAGACCAGAAAGCTGACCCCAACTGAGTTGGGAATAGGCTCAGAGAGAATGATAGTATTGTAGGCGGGCAAATTATTAATAATTAGATACTTAATAATAGTTTTTGTACTAATAATTATTAATATTTTTTATGACCTCCGTTATTCTCAATACCGCTGAGTAGAAGTCGGCGCATGGACCCCACAACATTCTGATAAATATCTGTCCCACGTAAATTGTCACATATTTGCATGCAATGTTGCTTTAGTAATTTAGGACATATTTGGAACATTACCGCATATATTTTCTAAAGGGTTTAAATCAGGGGATCGTGTTGGCCAAGGAATAACGTTGACCTCTGCATTTTCTCTAAGCCATTCGCGAACTATGACGAAAAACACTGCGCACTGTAACATTATATTATCTAAAAAGTCCACATAACTTCTGCTGATCGCTCGCGGCAGAATAAACTCCAGTTCGCTTGTCCTTGCGCTTATAACACTTATTCTGCCTAACTCCGTGTTAACAACAATGTTACTGTCAGACCTGCGTGTATTGTTCCTACGCCACAGCTGCATCCTTCCCTTCTGACAGGACTTAAAAGGCTTTTTCGTCCGAGAATATAATTGTTTCCACTGTCCCGGGCAAAACGTAACCTTTCGTCTTTATGCCGTTGCGTTAAAACCTGTTTTATTGCTGGCGTTCGGTGATGCAGGCCTTCGGCATGGAGTACGCGGCGAGCAGTCCTCAATGATGTTTCAAACTCATTGGCAAATCGTCGTGTTGGTATGAAACTATTGGTTTCATACTCTGCTACTATATAGCACCGCTGGTCGTGTTTAATCAGCGGTGGCCTTCCACTTGCGGCTCGTCCTCAAACCTATTCTCCCAGCGGCTCACAGTATTCTTCTAAAAAGGATATTTTTACACATTAATGTAAGCAATAGATAGAATAGATTTTAATGAAACTTTAGAATAATATAGCTTATATACCACAGAATAACACATAGGCTATGTTTGGTCGCGATAACCGATATCCGCGCGGGCGGAACCACGGGCAACAGCTAGTATAATTTAAAAATAAAATGGTATATTATTATACTTACGGATATGCCAGTTTCATTTGCAATTTCACTTATATTTAGTCCATTCATATATAAAGCCACAATATTAGCATTGATTTCCATACTTAGGTATATTACTTGTAGACATGTTGAACTTAATAATTAATATTGATTCGATTCACGTGAATAACAAGCACAAAACAAGCAACTAAAAAACAACAACGTCATTTTATTTTCTCTAAGTCAGAAATTATTCCATTTTATTTCAAATCTACCTTCATACTTTTTACATTTTATGATGATCTTTGCTAAAGTTTAACAAATAATAAATTCTACTTAAGAAACATATTTTATTCATCAACCTGTTGTTAATTTATAACTGAAACACAAAAAGTATTATAGTTGATCGTAGGATTTGAACCATCAACCTTGCATTTTAGTAATCCTTATGCCAAACCATTCGGCCACGGACTACATAGATGGTTGTGGCGAAATAATCAATAATATTCCTACAGAAGAACAATTTACATGTGTGCGTAAATTGTCTTAAAAGAAAAAGGTCACAAGTAGCGCTAGAATGTTGACGCTATAGTTGCGTAGGATTGCTACTGCACTTTTGAGTTCTACTGTACGTATCGGACAAAAGGAAAAATATTATAACTAGAGACATTGAAGTTCAAAGAGTTGTGCAAAGGACAAACGCAGTACACTAAGGCCTCGCTTATTGCGATGACATCAGGGTAGGTCCGAGAGTCACAGGGCATAGCTACTTAGGCCACCTCCTCTCTGTATTTTCTACGTAATCCTATAGTCCATTTGGTTAGGTACTTAAATATACGTAAACCATCTTAGAGGGTCTTATTAATATGCCTTGTTTAAAAACTCAGTATAAAAATACTTTTCTGTTTAGCAACGGATTTTAAATAAATAAATAAAATAAAAACGTTTATTCATTTTCAATATGGTGACATAAAACTATTTCAGTTGGAATTTCCATATAAGCTAAAATAATGCTTGTGTTTGGAAATTCCTTTGAAATTGGAAAGATTAAAAACCTGTATCGAACCACTAGCTAAAAAAGATTTTTTTATAATTATATTCTTATAAATACAAGTATTATACTGAAATATAATTAAAACTAAAATGAAAAAGAAAAACAAAAAAGACGTAAAAAAAAATGAATAAATAAATACCACTAGCTTCAGTTAGTCTAGTTTATTTGTTCAACACGTGTTTCTTAAAAAAAATGCCACAATGTTGTTTACCTTTATTTAAGTACCTAAACAAATGGAGTGTAGATACTGATTTAGAATACATAAGATACTGTAAGTCATTTCTAGCACATTACCAAGCATATCGCGCTCCTACATTAGTCTACATTCAACATTTTCGGTCAATAATAGTCTGATTAAAAACATTAAGGCTTAGTTGTTCCAACTACCTGTTAAACTTGAGGTTCCGTCAAATTTAACAGTAACAGTAACATTGATTGTAATGGTTTGGCTAAATGTGTTGCACCAGTGTATTTAGTAGCTCTGTTATATTTATCTTTTTGATAGAATTTGACGTTTAAGCGTGGCCGGTTATAGTTAGCTACAAGTTATGACGTAATTTTAACAATTGTCAAATGGTGCTTTTTTATACCTGACCGGTATTTTAACTGCACTGTTAATGTTAAAGTACGATCATGCAACCCAGGTTAAATAGTAAGTTATGTCAACTGCAGCGTCACTAACACAAGAAAAAAGGATGTAATAGGTAATGATTACATTAACACATAATTGTATTAATTATGATGTTACTGTATTTGCATTTGTCACCTGAGGCCCCGTGACTTGTAATGAGTACAACTGTTTTAGACCCACATCACGCACGAGCTCAACATATAATGTATATTCATACAAGTAACATAATTTAACATCTACTAACACAAGATATCTGTATTGCTGTGATTGTAATTACGTGACGCCTCTCCAGGATAAGATGTTACATGGCGGAAATCCATTACAAGAAAATTTATTGGGGGTGGAGAGGTACTCACTCACCCACGGTTTAACAATCCCAAAGATAGTAATAGTAAAATATCACTAACTGATAGAAAGGAATCGAAAAAACCGCGGTAGCCTAGTGGTATGGGTAATGGACTGCTGAGACAAGGTCTCGGGTTCGATCCCAGATTTACCATGGCACACACCAATGACTTTTCGATGCTTTTCGAAGTTATGTGTGTATTTATCGCAGGTTTATAAGTGCCCAGTTAATGGCAATAGGCTAGCCACCTGTTACCTACATTGAGACCTATAATTAAACTGGCGAAATGTGGGTGCTAGCACCTCTGCCTACCCCTTCGGGGATACAGGCGTGAGTTTATGTCATGTTCTGTTATGTTATGTTAGAAAAGAATTCCTAAGCGCACACAAAGCAAGTAAAAAGACTTCTTACCCGAGGAGATACAAATTCATAAGTGCATTATTCCACAAGTGCGAAGAATAACCCTTCGGCAAAAATTCTTTCTATGACAATTAATAATATAATTACTATTGCTATAACTTACGCGCGAGGACCCGCTATCGTTGGGATTGTTAAACTGTGGGTGAGCGGTGGATCTCCTCTCCCCTTTTAAATCTCAATTATTACTTTGACGCATACTTTGACGGGAGAGGTACCGACCAATTGGCATGAACACTACAGGGTTGAAGTATTGTATGTTATGTATGTTTTTGTTTTTTTTTTTTAAAGATATTATGTTTAAATCCAAATGTGGAGGCTTGTTAATAGCCATTTGAATAAATTGTTTGTAAACACAATTGTGGATTAGTCTGTAAGCCTTCTTCAAAAATAATAAAAAAAAAAAGAAAAAAAAAATACTTACTAATACTTTTCGCTAAGCTAATGTGCTGATTACCGTAGCAAATTCGCGTCTGTTGTAGGTAGGTTTTGAATCCATAGCCAATTAATATCAATTTCAATCACTGCTGTCTTCATTAATTGAAATGATATACTTACATGTCCCCAGCAAGCCGCTGCATGGACCGGTTGCCACATATCATGGTCTACGACGTCAGTTGATGCGCGATGTTCTAGCAGGTACTCCACAACTTTGATGTAACCATTCGCTGATGCTATATGCAGCTGGAAAGAGCGAAAATAATTATACATAATTATATTGCTGTCATCATCATCATCATCATCATCATTTCAACCACAGGACGTCCACTGCTGAACATAGGCCTCCCCCATCGACTTCCAATCCGACCGGTTGGAGGCGGTCTGCATCTAATGGGTACCCGCGACATATTTCATATTTAAACGTAAGTTCTATCATCATCATCATCATCATCATCATCATCATAATCATCATCATCACCATTATCATCATCATTATCTTTGTGTTAATGTCAATCACATCCGAGGCTATCACCTCGAATTCCGGGGTCTGCCTATTACAGTATAACTGCGTTGCAGGTGGAATTAAATATTTTCTGTAAAGCGACCACCATATGACCTCCACAATCTATTAGCGATATTGAAATACTGCAATTAGACCAATTTTTGAACTTTTTAAAGTCCGTAATGAGTAACATAGATGTTCGTATGACTACCGGGACCGAGGTCAGACCAATGCAAATAACCATATTCATGCATACAAATATTTGCGCTAAGCGGCGTAGAAGTCGCGTTCACTGCCGCCCACGCCACATATGCTATCATAATAACAGTAATTTCTAGTATTCCCTCTAAATATTTCACCGAAGCTAAATTGCTTATGTTAGAAATGGGTTCACGTCGGTAATGTTATGACCGGGTTTCGCATCCGGGACCGTAAATAAACAATCGTAAGATAACTAAGTTACAGATGCTTAGTTATATATTTATGTAGGTAGTAACATTTCGACGTCAACTATGTCAGCAATAAGTCATTATTTTGTGTATAGACCTCCTTAATATCAGCGTTTTACCTCAAAATAAAACGCTTATTAACTACTTACCTCATTCGAAGCCTAAATAATGAGAGTGGCAACACTGTTTTTCGGATCTGTGGCTAAATAGTGTGTCATTTGACTAATTTTCATCCCCCCCTCGTGTAGTTTTAGTGCTCTCCGCCAGGGGGCGAGGTGTGCTGCATAGCACACCGCCATTTTTCAATCATTGGTACGAATTTTCCAGGCAGATGTTAAAGTAGGCTTCGAATGAGGTAAGTAGTTAATAAGCGTTTTATTTTGAGGTAAAACGCTGATATTAACTTACTGTACCGTCATTCGAAGCCTAAATAATGAGAGCTGTTTGATATCGCCTGGTGGAGACGGTTGGGTAATTCTACTAATTTTATACCCCCATAATATAGGTAACCAGAACGCAAAGGTATTTTTAACCTATGCTTATGGTAATCGTTAAGGTGTTGTAGGCATGAGCCTAAGGATGCTACTTTCTACCTATGAGCTTTACTTGGGAGGCAAGAAACGAAAATAAAGATTATTATGTTAAGGATTATGTTTTATCATTGCAATAAAAGTATAGGGGGTATGAATAAAATACCAGAAGTAAGGTAAATACTTAGATGCTATTTATTCATTTCTAGAATCAGAATAAGAAACCAAGCAATGTACATTTTATAATAACAACATTTGTTTTATTTATTATTATATTATAACTTTATGTTACTAATTCGACTTTATACTCATGTAACAGAAATCAGCTACGACAAACTTAATTATTATTGTACTTAAATTATATCTTCATAACATTTTTGTTATCATTTCTTTTAACAAGAGAAATAAATGTTCTCGATGTATGTATTATTATTTACATAAAGTTCACAATAATGAGGGGAAGATTTTTATTAACAATTTACAACACAATTTTTGTATTAATAACTAATATAAAAGTAATAAACTTCTTTTTGTTGTGTAATAGTCTAATTAGCTATGGGAGAAAACATAGCAGATACCACATTAGTTTGATTCTGGTAAGGTATGACTTCACGACAATAATATTTCTGAAAGGTGTCTTTAGAGCGCCAATTACCTCGTGATAAGATGTCATCGAGTGGGCTGTTGGAGATCCAACTTTTGGATGCCACTGCGAGCCTGATGCTTCCGGCGCTTGCTTTGATGCCAGCTTCATTCAGGAGGCGTTTCACCCAGCCTGCGATGACGGTGCGAGAGGCCGGTTTTGGTTCGCCGCAAGCCGTAATGAACAGATTATTGCTACAGCATTGGGCGCGTCTTACAGAAGACAACTGAATAACGCGCTTTACCCAAAATACTGGGTCAATTGTAACTTGATCAGTGTTACAAGTTAGTCGCCAGCCTGATTGTCGGACGTCAACATTGTCAGTCTTCGATCCAAACATAGGCCAAAAGACAATGCTGTTATCTGAGACTAAGCAGTGATTATCGTCTACTGCTAGCAGTGTTAGATCGTGGACTCGGCGTCCTGAACAAAGTAGCAGTAAGGTAGCTGCTCGCTTAGAACATTGATATAAATTATCACAATCGGGATTTGTATTTTGTAACCACTCTGTTAATTTGTCAACATCCCAGATAGGGGGTTTAGTAATTTGTTTGGGTCTCTGATTTGCTATTGATGCCAGAACTTTCTTAACTAGAATGTGGGAACTCAGTCTTTCTGATAAATCAGGATTGCAAAGAGTAGATATTGCCGACTTATAGACTAAAATTAGTACTGTATGCTAACTTCTCTTTTTGGAACAAGTCTATTAAGAATCGGGCTAGTTGCGAACCACTAGGATTATAAGGGCTATCGATATTGTTGCCTGAGCACCATTGCGACCATTTTCGCCATGCTTGTTGGTACGTTTTGAGCGAAGAGCCTCGCCAGCCTGACTTAATAAGTTGCTTCTGTTCGGGAGTCCAATCAGTCAACTGCGATGTCCACCCCCACATTTCCAGACTTGAAGAGTCATCTCGTGGGCTTTCGGTGGAGGCAGCCCGGTCGACGTGTCCACTAGTACTTGGTGGAGGCGATGCACGGTGAAAGGAGGTGCAAGGGATCGATTCTTTAGATCTGGTCTCCAAAACACTTTTTCCCATATTGGAACCACAATCAAGTATATGCCCTTGGCCTCGTTTAGGTGAGCTAATGCTTTTGGAACAAGGAACGGTGGTGGGTAGAGGGTAGTTCCATTTCTGGCTGAAGGTGTCGTGGAATTCGGCATTCATATCGTTCTGGTCCAAGCTCACATAACGTGGCACTACATGAGCTGTCTTGGACGCCATTAAGTCTATGTGAGGAGTGCCCCACTTCTTGAAGATTATGCTGGTTATTTCTGGTAACAAGTGCCATTCCGGTGCTAGTTGAAATCGGGACAGGCGATCTGCTTCGCTGTTCAATGTCCCTGGTAGGTGATAAACAGCCAGGTTTATATGATATGTGTCCAGAATAGTTAGTATGTCGCGTGTCAGATTCATTAAGTGTTGAGATTTCGAACCTCCTTCTTTCTTCAGATATGACACAACTGTTCTGTTGTCGCTCTGAAGCATGACCGAAGAGTTTGCTAGGTACCGACATTGACCTCTTAGAGCGTAAAGCACTGCGAGCATTTCTTTCACATTGGAATGCAGTCTTATTTCTTGGGGAGACCAAATGCCATAAAGCTCTTGGTTGTCAACTCGGGCTCCCCACGCTATTCCCGATGCATCGGTCGTCAGAAAGTGATTGGCCGGTAATTGGTGGAGATGAGAACGCACATTCCTGTTCTTTATCCACCATTTTAGTTCTTGTATGACCTCGCTTGGGACTCTTAATCGGCGACAAGAATGCGCCTTCAGAAGGTAATTGCAAAAGCGCAGAAGTTCTCTTTGATTTAATCGACCGCGAGGTACTACGAAACTTGCGAAGTTTACCAGGCCGATCAAGCTTTGAATTTCCTTTAAGTGAGCCGTTTGCCTGGACAGGATCGCTTGGGCCTTGGTCTCTATGCTTAAGCACTTTTTGACAGGAAGCCATTTGAGTCCCAACCAAGGGTCCCAGCATATTCCTAGGAACTCTATTGACTTTTGCGGGATTAGGATGGACTTTTTGACGTTTAGTAGCCAGCCCAGATCTTGTAACAGCTTTACCGTGTATTGAAGTTGATTTGTTAATATTTCCTTGTTCTGGTTGGCCAATAAGTAGTCGTCCAAATATGTCACCACTCTTATGCCTTTTTCTCTTAGGATCTGCGCGACCCAGTTGCTTAACATTGCAAAGACATGTGGCGCTGTTGCAAGGCCAAAGGGTAGACATGTCATTTGCAGCAATCTTTGACCGACCATCACTCTTAAAAATGTCCTGTGAGCAGGGGCTACCGGCACGTGGAAGTATGCATGAGACAAATCTATTTTTGCAAGGTAATCGTAAGGTTGTAGAAAGTTCGGTATTCTTTGCATATTTATCAACCGGAATTTGGATACGATCACGTATCTGTTCAGCATACGCAGATTGACTATGGGCCTCATGCTCCCATCGCTTTTGGGCGTCAAAAACATCGGGGATACGAAGCTGGGGGATGCAGGTGCGTCCTCTAGGACACTTGCTTTTATCATAGTTTTTATAGCGTCCTCCATTTGAGGCGAGTTGCGGGTCTGGCATTTGTGGGGCAAGGACCGTGGCATACAAAGAGCAGGCTTGTGCTTGAATGGGATTCTGTAACCCTGAATTATTTTCAATATTGGCCCTGGGGCGCCAAGATTTTTCCACACATGTGCATAAGTTGCTAAACGACCCGCAACAAACGTGTCCGAGTCAGAACTTTCGCTTGGAACGAAAATTTTTAGTATTATGTTTTGATTGATTTTTAAATGCGCTATCATCAAGGTTAGACCTTTGTTGGTTATTCCTTGTAGAGTATTCTGGTCTCGATTTATGGTTTTGCGCAAACCGTCTGTTTAAGTGACCTTGGTAATTATTTCCCTGCGAGGGGTAAGGATTTTTAAATGCCGGGCCCCCTGGGGGAGCATAGAAGGGCTGGTATCCAAACTGCATAGGATATATGTTTTGCATTGGGTGGCTCTGCGGGAACCTACTATATTGTCCTTTTGGACCTTGAAGTTGAAAACCCTGCGCGGGTGTCTTTGAATTTGAGGGTCCAGCTTGCGCAGCTGTCCAGCTCGATTTCTGAGATGAGTTTCGAACAGGCCAGAAAGCTTTACTCACACCGCCGGCTTTTTCAATTGCAGTAGAAAAAGCCTCTTTGTTAAATAAAAATGAAGTAGTCGGTGGTATATTCCGTAACTTAGAACGCAAATATTTATCTTTGACAGATCTTAATATAGCATCTCGCCTTTGTTCAATCGTATCTGCACGATGACCACACGCGAGTTGCAATAAATGGTTTGATACTTTATTGTAACTACCCTCAATAAAAATATAATTTAATTTATCTTTAATAGTAGATGGGGATAAATCTTTGGGGTTAGCCGAGGCCCAACTGAGCAGTGCCTCAAAACCAGCCTGCGCGGCGTCTTTCTGATTCAACAGAGCCTGTGTTATAGCGGCGTAACTGCGCTCAGTTACACAAAAATTAGTATATTTGTCAAAGGGTTTGATTTCTTCGTTACATTCTAGTTCAACAAACCCGGGGGTAGTAGAATACACTTTTTGAACTTCCGAGTAACGTACATCGCGCCACTCGGGAGTATCTAAATGTTGGACCTTATTTAGCAATTCTAAATGAACTATAGATGATTTAGGCAGAGCGGGTTCCTTTAAAACTGTGTTAATAGAGAAATTGACACCCGAATCAGCTTGCGCCGTTTTAGGCTCATTGTTGCAACCATTTTCAGAAAATAATTCGTTACTAATATTTAAACTGACCTCATCATCGCTATTTACTGGATAGGGCATGGAAGATTGGCTGTAAAACGCCGATTGGGGCCACATGCCACGAGATAATAAATTCTCAATGTTATTTACTTGTTCCGTGAGCTTGCGAAGCTCATCTGATTTTTTATGCCGTTTCGAATTACTAGGGACAGTTTGGGCCGCGGCCTTTCTTTTCTTAGACGCCTGGCGTACATTTGCAGTTACGGGTTGAGATTCAGAACTATTTGACGATGATGAACAGTCATCGTTACTACTCGAACTTTTAGAGCTCATATTTAACTAAAAAATCAAACGGTAACACCGTTATATATCACAAAAACTTAAAGTACAATTGATGAGGGTACTCACGTTTTGTTGGTTAGCCTTATATCGACACACTTTACACGCGATTGCTTATTGTGCACAATGCGTCTGCACAGATCGAAAAACGAATCACCAATGATTGAAAAATGGCGGTGTGCTATGCAGCACACCTCGCCCCCTGGCGGAGAGCACTAAAACTACACGAGGGGGGGATGAAAATTAGTCAAATGACACACTATTTAGCCACAGATCCGAAAAACAGTGTTGCCACTCTCATTATTTAGGCTTCGAATGACGGTACAGTAAGTTAATAACATATTTTAAAAAACAAAAAGATGTTGATCGGTCGCTGTTGTTCGAATAGAAACAAGTACCAATAGTAGTGTTACGAGAAGAAATATCGATCTACCCTCTTGTAACCGACAAGAGGGTAGATCGATATTTCTACTCTTAAACTAATTCACCATTTGCCGCCCGTACTTCATATCAATCAATATTTACAATAGAAAATTAATATTCACTTACAAGTGTGGCTCCTTGATTATCTCTCGGTTCGTCCAAATCCATTCTTTCTTTAACCATTTCAGCGACATCCATTAACATTTTCATTTCAGTCGATGCTCGTGTATCATCAATTAACCTTTGCGTTACACCTCTAGCTGCCATTTCACTTTCTATTGCGTCTAACGTTCTTTCTTCTTCACATATATCGTAAGGCATATTACCATCTCCATTGACCGCTAATAAATTAGCCCCTCTTTGTATTAATATTCGAACTAGATTAAGGTTTCCGCATGTAGCTGCGGCGTGTAAGGGTGTCCATTTTTCACTATCTTCGGCGTTGACGTTCGCTCCGTGGTCGAGTAACAGTCTCATCATGGCTTCATTGTTGTCGATACAGCACTGATGCAGAGCTGTCAGACCATCTTCGTTCGTTGCGTCTGGAGTAACGCCTCGAGATAACAATCGTCGTACTGAAATAGAGAAGAAGGACATATATACTTAATTGTGCATGTTATAAAATATCTTATGCATGGTGTGTATTAATGAAACGATGCTTAAGCATCTGAATCAACATTAAGTATTCGCAACTTCATCATCACTACATAGTATAAAATAAAGTCGCGTTTTTTGTCCCTATTTTTCTTGTCCCTTTGTATGCTTAAATCTTTATAACTACGCAACGGACTTTGATGCGGTTTGTTTCAATAGATAGAATGTTTAAAGGAAAGGTTTATATGTATATAACATCATGCTACGAATAACAGGTGCGGAGCAGGAATGAAAAATGTTGCAAAAACGGGGTGACGCAGGCGAAGTCGCGCGGGTCAGCTAGTTACAAATATGACCACCTAAGGACCATCAGTGTCGTGGTCAATAATTTGTATACTGCCTTGTCTATGTTTGTAAATCTGTTTTAACAAATAAAAGATGATAACGATTAATAAAATTGTTCTTTTTGCATATCTATTATATATTTTTAATTGGAATACAGTATATGGAATACAAACATAAGAGCATGCTTGTTTTTCCTATAGTTTCTAGTTAAATGGTAGACCTGAGGCCCTTTTCCCATTAATCAGTGCAGGAAGAATGCT
Organism: Pelosia muscerda; assembly: GCA_963691645.1. Classification (NCBI taxonomy): domain Eukaryota; kingdom Metazoa; phylum Arthropoda; class Insecta; order Lepidoptera; family Erebidae; genus Pelosia; species Pelosia muscerda. The sequence continues at coordinate 6,236,259 of OY829111.1, forward strand.
CCATAGAAATATCAGCTTAGTAGGGTTTCAGTACCGCATATAGCTAAGCGAAATGTGTTAATATACCTCTAGATAACCCTTTCAAGGATTTACTGGCCTAATTGTATGCGTTAATCCTGGTTTCCACTTTCCAGGTTTTACTTCTTCACTTCGCAGTGATATGGGCATCCATGGAGAAAATTGCCAAGCTTCTTAGGTCTACCCCTCCCTCCAGAGTTAGGTGTGATGCTTTTTAGCGAAACACAGGAAATACATATTATATCTAGTTGCGAAATGGAAATTTCAATTGCAAAATGAATTTAAACAAGAACCAAGACTGTAAGCGTGACTATTTTTTAAATAAAGAAAAACGAAGAAAACAATATCAGACGCCGTTTAAGTAAGTTTTGTCTGTAATGTTTTAAATATAAAATTCACTTATGTAAATTTATTTAGATACTCATTATATTACTCTCATTTTCACTATTCAGTTTTATACCAAACGATTATTTAGAAAACAAGCAAAATGCTGCTTACTTTTAATTAATATTCATAGTCATTTTTCGAGACAATTGTAATATGATATTGTCGAAAGTTTATGTAAATATTAAATATTTAAATGAAACTATTTTTACGGTATCAATTCGAGTTTTAACACAATATAAATAGTGATAAAATTCGTAAGCAATTATTTATTTAGATTGTATTATGTTTTTACATTATGTTGGCTCCACACGTTGGCGTACAGTGGCGAACGCAATGACCAACATTTGGCATTTTTTTTTTGGCGGTCATGTAGAGCGGGGGTTTTCGTTATTGACGTCTGGCGGACAGCCGGGAGGATGTGTTGCCCAACGCATTCCACACCGTGTTCGCTAGCTTGTGAATCTGACATAAAGTTGGGGTTTGTGCTTTACTTAATATATGGCGGGGCGTCAGAAGGGTTTGTTAACCAACGCGTTTGTTACTGTGTTCGCCAACGTGTAGATAGAGCGCACATTATACGTATTGATTTAAACTATAACTGAATCCCGTTATAGTATAACATAGTATATTCAAATGAAAGTAAGTCGAGAAGCTAATGGGTACAATGTCGCGTGTATTGACATTGTTTATGACAGAAGATAATAACTGTCACATGAATGAGAAAAGAAATTAAGCCCAGACGTTCATTGTATTGTTTGGTAACTGAATAATATGACAAGACCCGTTTGTTTACGCTACTTCAGTTAAGAGAATATACGTTTCTGAAAGAATATTTGTGTATATGTTACGGCTAGCTAATACCCGAAGTGCGGCTTGATTTTGATTTTGATTTTGATTTGATTTTGATTTTGACCACAACAAGTCAAATAAATAACACAAATAACGAAAACAAAATAACTCATACTAGGTTTAACCAAGAGTAAGTGGTTACACCTAGTTCTAACCGGCTACACCTAGTACTACCTGGCTAAAACTAGGTGTAGCCGCACTTCGAGTATTAGCCGTAACATATACACATATTAATTTGTCTTGTTTTTATAAAAAAATGTGGAACTTTCAGCTGTTGAAACATTTAAGAGCAGTGTCATGTTTTATAGAAAGAATATTTCTCGTCGTTTTCTACTGAAAGAGAATGGAATTGAAGAAAATACTGTGTGAAGAAACATTTGTAATGAGCATTTATTTTTGCTGTAGGAGAGTCAACCCTGCGATTGACGTATTGGTCGAAGTCTCAAGCCTCTTAATAAAGCGTAGGATTGCGTCAAAGGGAGCCTTTACCGAATTGCTATCAATGGATTACTTTACACTGCGGTGATTATAACAATAAAAATATGTGAAATAATGTTTCGAGTCACAAATATTCAAATTTACAGATAGTTACGGTAGCCTAGTGGTATGGTTAATGGACTGCTGAGACGAGGTCTCGGGTTCGATCCCAGGTTTTATCACGGCACACACCAATGACTTTTCGATGCTTTTCGAAGTTATGTGTGTATTTATCACTGGTTTATAAATGCCCGGTTGATGGCAATAGGCTCGCCACCTATTACATTGCGACCTAAACATAAACTGGCGAAATGTGGGTGCTAGCACCTCTGCCTACCTTTTCGGGAATATAGGCATGAGTTTATGTTATGTTTAGAATATATTTCATACAAAATGGGATCGATACGAGCAAGAATGTAGATACACGTAGTTAGATATTAAAATCTATTGGCACATCCATACGACCGATATGGTATACGTACCGTGTTCGGACTCGCATCTTTCATGTGTTGTAACACATCTCAAATAAGGTATTATCGAAAATTTTGGTACCTCTGCCTGGGTAGGCAACGCCTATATCCCCGAAGGGGTCTTCGGGGATATAGGCGTTGGTTATTTTATTAACATAACATGTTATCAATTCCATACTTCACTAAGTGATTCTAAATGCGCTTTCGCTAATATTATGTCTCTTTGCTTACAGTCCCAGGTCGTCAAATAAATAATTACCTGTCTATAGAATAAGGTTAACCCTTACTAACAAGCTCCATGTTTATATAGGATAGGTTGTTATCGGTTACAATTTACTCGTATTTGAAGTCTAACATGGCATTATTTGCTTTACTTGGGTATGTGTGTAGGTGTGTACCCACCCTGTGACCCGAGTCTATTAGTTCAATTCATCAACAATATGTGCATTTAATTGCTTACACGTAGTGCTCATTGTAAAAAGAAAGTAATAAACTTTAGCCAACTCCACCTATAGACTCGGACCCACCGAGAATGAGATGTTGGCGACAAGTTAAACCTCTACTACATGATATACATAGAATATATTCTAGGTGACTGTAGTAAACTAGAGATGCCCTTGGTTCCCCACACGGGAAACACTGATTCCATCCCCTAGACAGGAACGAGAACTCAATCCCGGGGGCAGAAAGTAACCTATAGGTGCCTATGCTAGTTCAGACTATAAATTTATTTCTGTGATACCTATATATTTTTTCCATATGTCTTTTCCTGTTCAAACATTCTCTTCAACTTTTAGGTAGGTATATGTTTATTTTAATAGGATAACGTCTGCCTCTGTCATCGTCTTTGCGGTCCTGGTAGCATTCAGGGTCTACACCTTTAAAATGGGAGTCTGCTGTCATTACCAAATGGTCTTGGTAAACAATGCATAATACCGTAGGGCATAAACACTACCTATGGATTCTAGATTGCGGATAAAAATACTTAAATACATTATTATGTGTATAAATATTCTAGGATAATCTACACAACGCCTAGGTGGCGTTGTGTAGATTATCCTAGAAATCCTAGAATCATGGAAGTTTTTTGTGTTTTAGAATTTGGATAAACATACTTAGATACATTTTATTTTAGAATTATTTTATTTAATAAGTACATATTATATATAGAAACACTCAGAGCAATGCAAATATTCATCATAAACAAAAATATTTGCACAGAGCGGGTCTCGAACTCGCGCCACGCATCACGTAACTTAATAAAAAAGCTAAAGATAAAACCTTGTATAACTTATCAGCTTTTACGCAACAAGTAGGACGTTATCAGAACTTGCATGTCGTAATCGTACAGGTGTAGGCCGCGGACCTAGCTTTATGAATCGAAACATGAGTCACGACGTGCGAAACCTAGAATTCTTGCGCCTAGCTCAATTACTGTTAATACTACTACTAATACTTTTCTAACCTGTAGGACGTGAGAAACTGTTTCTAAAACGATCTGGTTTGTTAGTTTTCTATTAAAATTAGGTCATATTAAAACGGCCTGGCGGATTCGTACAATTCAAATTCTAACATAAAAATTAATGCCTGTCTATTTTATAAAACTTTAGTAAGTTTTTCACTTTCATGAAAAAAAATTGAATGTCATAAACATACGTGAGTCCACGATTTTTTCCCTAGTGAAGCCGGGACGGTTCAGCTAGTAATTGATTATAGCCTGATCACGACTGCTGTACTGCTCCTATGGTGCTCGCGGCGCTGCTAGAGACGTGGTAAAAAAAGCGTATGAGTTGTGGGCAAACGCGAACGGTCGATTCTCCCCCCGCCGCACCACGCGCGCCATTTGAGCAGTAGAATCCCCCTGCCATGCCGCACGAACCATGGGTGCTGTACTCCACTCCCCCCACCACGCCTGCGCACCATTGGAACGGTACAGCGATCGCGGTCAAAGAATACATTAAATCAGGTCAATTACCTTCGTCTATATCGTTTCGAGCAGCAGCTTCCAGCAACATAACGCTATCACTAAAGTATATACTCGGCTTGTTGCTCTTCTCTCGCTTCGCTCTAGATCTTGCCCATTCTTTTTCTCTTTGCTGCCATAGTTTTAACTGTTGCATTCGGCGTCTGGAAGAAATCAAATTTCGATGAAAATTTATGTTCATACTCTCTTCATACGCGCACCAACACCACATCGCGATCAGTACTTATGTACTTATTCAATCAAAGATTGTAATTTACATTTTTATGAACTCATTTATATTTCGTCAGTTAGTAAAATTAACTTCTGACATGACAATTTTTAATCAAAGATAGTTCTTACTTATTTCTTAATATATTAAATATCTGGAAATGCATTGTGTTGTCCACATTTATGCAGCGCCATCTAACGAACAGAAGTCGAAATACAACGGAACAGATCCTGCATCGCACTATGAAGTTTTGTACGCATTTACAGTTTTCGAATCCGGACGTTAACACTTGTGCCCTTCTAGAGTGATCGAAGGAAAGTTACACACATTCATCTACATTATATGCAAAACTGATGTCAATTTTTGTCTAATACGCGTCCTTAAACTATTTATCCAATTCAGGCAGCATTTAGGTAATTGTAAGGTTTTAGACAGTTAGTTAATAAAAAAAGTTTTCTAATAAAATTGTCTTCCAATCAGAACTACAACCTCGAACAAATACCTTATATTAAACTAAATAGTAAACAATCTTTTCACAGATCAGTGATCTAGCCTATTTTATCTGTCTTTATCACAAAATATCAAGACTATTTCTGATCCTCCTTAAATCCAGGCAAGACTTTTAACCATACTTCTATTCGTGCTACCTAATCAATCGTAATCCATACGTTACGTTATCGATATACTATTGAACACACTAGTTTACACGTTCGTTGGACAATAACATGAGTATTTATTTGCAATAACAATCACACTACACAGTTATGTTCTATATACAGAGGTAAAGTAAAAACTTATAACATTATAAAGGACATTATGTTGGTCCAGCAAGAATGGTCGACCTCTACGAATACCGCCCGACGTCCACTAGTTACAACTTCACGATTTAAGGACACATTCATAGTAAATTCACACTATAATTGGTAGAATATAGGCGTTAAATGAATAAACAAACCTTTTACGTATAGTTTTACAGTCTATATTATAAACAACAGCCTGTTTTGTACATCTGTGATTATGTACAAAACTAGTTATGTGGCGTATTTATACATTGTGAAACTATAAATGGCGTTGTATTGTATATAACTAGGTACATAATTTTTTTAATGATTGGGTTGAACGTATGGCCGCTGACACAACAGTTTGTAATTTTCGTCATATTTTATCTTTTAGATACGGTTACTCCAACTTGGGATCATATTTAACAGTAAACTGCCATGCTATCATAAAAAGTGAAACCATAGTTTCACTTCACGTATAGAAGTAGATTATATTATGTTTCATAATATTGTGCAGAATTAAAATGGACGTACTCCATATTGTCGGGTGTTTTAATGAACCAGTTCGTAATTTTAAAACCTGATCTGTATCCTTAATCTTAACAATTGTAAGTTATGACTTTTCCTTAATGTCTGGCTTACATATGGAGGTAATTTGCGTGCAATAATCTTCGTGTAGTAATATAAGATTAAAACAGATCCGATTTTAGTTAATACAAAATCGAAAGTATACCTAAAGGTCTTTTTATTGAGTGTCTCATAACAGGGATTGTAGCAGAAGCGCGACGAAATCGATACGATGATGTATCTTTGCACCGAGTACTTACTTACGTACGTGATAGATTTATTCAAACTCTCTAATGTTACATTTAAATATAGCATGACTATTGACTAATGATAACGTTTACTATGTCATATTCTCGAGCTTATTGTGTGCCCCTATTTGAAGAAGCCTAATGATACAGAAACCAATAACTATCTGCTTGGGCAGGTACAGTTAAGAGGTAATGCCCTGCGTGAGTCTGTACGTCTGAAAAGCTACAACCTGGGCCCCCATCCTACAAATAGTTAGCCATTCTCAAACGACTGAGATTACAAAAACTGTCATCGAATTTTCGACTTTTATCAAATTAGAAGTAAAGCTCAAAATTAAATGAAAAAGAGTTCACTAAATAGTTTCGTTCACTTTACATGATGACATTTAATTTTAGACTCAATTCAATGGCATTTTTGTAATCTCAGTGATTTGGCGATGGTTGACAATTAGCAAAATCGGGTTCCTGGAAGAATCAAGTCCAGAGTGATTAGGTTGCTTCACCATCGATCATGTCAGTCTATATATACAAATAAAATTACTTGATTAATGCTTATAATAAAAAGGCCTTTTACAGTTACAATGAAATAAAAAACCTCAGATACATATGTAATATAAACCCAGAAAATATTACATAACTTTTTGGGCAGTCGTGTAACAATAGCATTATAATAATGAAATTACAATATTGGAACTAGGGCACGATTAGCTAAATTGGAAGAGTAGAATACATTAAGTTATAATTAAGCCCTGCCACAAGGTCTACTTTTACCTCATTAAAATAATGTAAGAGCTTGTTAAACACAAAAGTAAATGAGTCCGCAATTGCAATGTTACTTTTCGTAGTAGGCAAGATTTCATTTTTGGCGCCAAAGAAATATTATGTAGGTAGCCTTTATGTCTTAACTAAGTCCATAAAAATATATACTTATTGGCTATGGTTTCGCGTGTCTATGGGTTATGAACTTACAAATTAACTGACCTCAGACTACTGACCGATATTTGAATATCGATTCAATGCGGATTGCAGTTCATAGAGAATCAAAATGAGAGCGCTGTCTACTCGAGTCGCTCATTTTAATACGATTTCTTTTTTATGTTGTGTGAATTATCATACTTAAGATATACCTATATCGTAAATTTAGTCATACTAGACACAATGGCTTAAGATATGATATCGTAACATGTTAAACAACGTTTCGATGATCAACTGTCATGTTTCCGCTATTTCTAATTGAAATGATTTTGAAATTCACAAAAGTACCTATAAAAACTAAGTGAAAAGTGATAAAAAATGTATTCTTTAAAAATGTAGCACCTAAGCAAATTAATTCGATGTTCTGTTTGACTTAATTGGAAAACATATTGTTCAGGAAGCTATTATTTTGTAATTATAATGTTTAACTTAGCACCAGCTTCAAATTTTTTTTATCAAAATTTAAAAAAGTACTCTATAAACAATAGGCAATTAGCAACACATAATTTTTACGTTACTTTGAAGGAAACATTGTGCTTCCGTTGTAATATTTAGTACTTTTAGTCTTCATTTCGCGAATTTATTCACCTCCCATAGTAATACAGGTCAAGTTAATAGGTGTGCAAAAGGTGTTTAGTCTCAGAGCGAGTATTGCAAGGTCGCTGACTATATTTCATACAGATGGAGGCGGTCCGTTGAAAGAAAGGTTCACAGTTGACGTCACCTTTATTACAAAGTCAATGTCATTAGTAGTCGGCGGATTAATAAATCTGTTGCGGCCAGGTTCCACAAAGTAATCACGTTTTAATATCCTCGAAACAAGGCAACGGAAGTACGTAGATATAGTTCTTGGTAACATTATTGTTATCGCAAACGAGCTAAGTCCTTTAATCTTTCTGACGTGTTCAGTAGGCAGAGGCTTGACTTTATATTTGCGGCAGGCCGACCAGAACTGTGTACATACACTATATTAGCTATATATTGTGTTGATAGTAAATGGGGATAGTATTCACATAAACGACACGGAACCGACACGATAAAAATCTAGAACTGCTGTGTTGAAGTAAGAATTGACAGAGCACGATACGATGGATAGACTAGTCAGGGACTGTTGTGTGATATTTACAAGATAAGACCATGAAGACTTATTGCCATTAACCGGGCACTTATAAACCTCCGATAAATACACACATAACTTCGAAAAGCATAGAAAAGTCATTGGTGTGTGTGTAAAACCTGGGATCGAACCCGAGACCACGTCTCAGCAGCCCATTACCCATACCACTAGGCTACCGCGGTTCAATTTGCAATACTTTACTATATATTTCTATAACAATAAACAAGCCGTTGATTTCACACATGCGACCTGAATTTTCGATAATACCTTATTTGAGATGTGTTACAACACATGAAAGATGTGAGTCCGAACACGGTACGTATACCATATCGGTCGTATAGATGTGCCAATAGATTTTAATATCTAACTACGTGTGTCTACATTCTTGCTCGTATCGATCCCATTTTGTATGAAATATATTCTAAACATAACATAAACTCATGTCTATATTCCTGAAACGGTAGGCAGAGGTGCTAGCACCCACATTTCGCCATTTATGTTTAGGTCCCAATGTAATAGGTGGCGAGCCTATTGCCATTAACTGGGGACTATAAACCTGCGATAAATACACACATAACTTTGAAAAGCATTGAAAAGTCATTGGTGTGTGCCATGGTAAAACCTGGGATCAAAACCGAGACCTTGTCTCAGCAGTACATTACCCATACATACCACTAGGCTACCGCGGTCATCAAATTATATCTTATATTTTAATCATTTATAATTTTACAGTTCAGTGCCTCTGAATATTGTTCTTCAGGTCATAATAAATTGATAAGGGTAGGTAATCCATTTCTAATCTATTGTTTGTTCATATTGATTAGAGGTAATAGAAAAAAGTAAACGGCTTATCTGATAGTAGTAGTGACCTATCCTATGAACGACTGTGACATTAGCGGTATCACTAACAGAAAAAAGTAACCGAAAGGAATTAAAATCTATACTGCCACACTAAGGTTAATAAAAGCCCGGTTATACTTAGTTTTTTGACGTTTTATCACATTTTGATAACATGTAATTGATTGTTTCTGATGACCTAGAGAATCAAAAATTCAAACAGAATAGAACTCCCACGGTAATCTAGGAATTACTCGTATTTTAAGTTACGTAGTCCATAATAAAAAAAAATCGAGATTTTTTTTTAAACTAGAGGCGAAGAGGACCTCATTTTATAAGCAAGTCTCATTCAAGCTCGTCTAAACGGCTATTTACTGGTTATAATTATTTATAGAACCGAGATTATTATAATTATGTGTAAAGGTCGAACCACCACATGTTATGTAAATTATCATCGAATTAATTCAAAAAAATGTTGATAGCTATTAGTATAATCGCAAATATGCTTACTCGATCAGGGGAAATCCTTTCACGCGATATTATCCATGTAAGTAATAAAATGTAATAAAAATAACTAGATAACATAAAATCATTCCAAAATATGTAGTCGCTTCAGAACAAGTTGTATCTTTATTATACCTCAGAAGAGGTACCCGTCTTTGCAGACACTAAACACGATCTAATACACGTAAATATCGGGTGTCATGTGTTTGTGGCTACACTCCTCTGTAACGGTTTGATCAATTTTAATACTTTTGGTAGCTATTAGATAGGTTTCGTAAAAAGATGAATGAATCATATCAGTCTGCATAAAAATGCGATTTAACAACATTATGTGTGTTGTTTGTTGGTCAATAGCTAGATAATGATAATTTTAACAATGATAATGACTATCACAGGAAACGATCTCGATGCAGGAATTTAAGGAAATGATAAGTTCCTTTAGCTAGCATCTAAATAGCATTTTATATATAATTAGCCGGTAAGTAGACTCGTCTGATGGTACAAGAATATGCCTGTGTTTATGAATTTATGTTACACTAAAAATGACACGGACCTGTCACTCCTGAAAAACTCTTCTATTTGTGACCAAAATCTGCTAATATAATATTGTTAAGGGATGGATGTTTCCAGTTGTGAGACCATATATTAATGAGAATACCACGTGTGTACCTTATCACACACCATACAGTACAAACCTCATTCGATATCAAGCAGTACCTAATCCTGACTTTTCAGTAGTTACGTGTGTTCCGATATCTTCGATTTGCTAGTTCGACGCATAGCAAAATAAATAGAAGTACGGATAATTCGACGCTTCGATAGTAGTTACGTGTCGATCATAAAGCGTGACAATAATTTATTATAGTAAGGTTATCATTAATCAATCACGTTGGTGGGATTTAAAAACATCAATTGTGGTCAGTGACTGAAGTGTTATTGAGAGCTATATCTATAAAGTTCGTATCAGAATTATCTACAGAAAACATACGTACGAGTAAAGTTATCAGCACAGTTTCAGTATATCAGGTTGTAATCTTGGATGGGATCTTCTCTGATAAGAAATGTCTTCTTGATAAATTTCTTTGAACATTGAAATACAATTTTATAGACCAAATAGTAATTACTATCTAATGCCTCCAATATTATCCAGATTAAGCCTGTGGCTAGTATTTAGCTGACGCGAAGACGTGACTGTCAAGGAACTTTCTTGCCTGATAGCAGGCATGTCCGGCTGATAAATATGGGAATCCCTATTTCCCTTCATAACATAAGACCATAACTAGAGAAAGACTATACTGATTTCACCCATCTACTATTTTAAGTTTTTTGATACCTCATCAAACGTCTTACGAAAGACGAGAGGATAGAAAAATTAAGGAAGTTTGAAGAAAATTTAATGAAATTTTATAGATAATCTTCTGTGTTTTCTAATCCTTAGTTCTCAAAATCGTAATGACAAGACTAAACGATAGATGCAATATCTACAATTATCTTTTGCGACATAAACAATAAAAAAAACAACCACAATAATATACTTCCTGTGTCTACTATACAAGATATTACTTTTGAGGTTATGAGAGCTAGCTTTTGTTTGCGACTTGGTCTATGGGAACCCGGATGAAGAATCAAAGATGTCCTTCCGATCCCGGGCTACCTCGCTACTATTTTACAATAGTTTCAGAATTTTAAATATATGTAAAAAGGAAATTGACTTTATGACAAGTTACAATTAGGTGTGGAAAACCCTAACACATCCTTCACGGTTCAGAGTTAATAACATATTCTTAATTTTCAACGCTGATATACGTTACATAACAATACTCTTCTTCTTTTGTACTGGAGCAACTAGAACATCATTCACGGTCAATACTACGAAACGTATGTTAAACCGTCAATAGATGTCTAGTTACAGAATAATTATGTTTTTGGGGCCCCCCAAGATCTTGGGGGCAAAACCCAACCTCAATCTTTTATTTTAACCGTGCGAAAATTCCTCACAGATACCCCCGCCGGAGCCTGTTGGAGAAGTTATGTCGGGCTCGAACCGAATAAAACGCACGCCGTCTTTGGGTATTTTGTCGGGTTTTTTGTTGCTTGAGGTAAGATGGTAACCCCTCGCACCCCGGAAGACCTGGGGCCCTCTCTTTCGAGATGAACCCTGTCGGGTGTAGGGAATACGGTGTTGCCGTCTATCCCCGGGTGAGGGGACCCAACGTCATAATCTGCCAATAGCTTGTTTATGATAAAAAATTGAACGACATGTGTACAGGAAATTCACACGCGACGTCTGAGAGACCCTACTTCATTCGTTTAGAGGAAACTGCCCAGCCAACAATTGGCCCTTACTAGTAACGGAAATGAACTTTCAGCTCTATTTAAGGTTTACTGACGTGTGCACAGCCTAGTCCCGGATATTTATGCCTACAAATATTTGCACTGAGCGATAATCGAACACGTGCACCGTGCGTAGCAGTCGCATTCGTTACCGCCACGCCACAGAGGCTGTCAAAAAATATTTGTCTAACATTTCGTACACTATAAACAAACTATGAGGCAAACAAATTTTTGCACATCTTTCTAAATCATAAATTTCTGATTTATTACTGAAAGCAATAAATTTTAAAATGAATATCTGTTGAAATAAAGCTATTTTTTTTAATGGCTCTGTGTTGACTTTTAATAGGCAATTTATTTTCAAAAGTAATGAAAACATTTTTGACATTTCCATTATGTTTGTGTAAATAATAAAATTGATTGAATCTATAAAAAATAGTTTCAGTTAAGTCAGTAAACTTTCGAAAATTTCAGTCTTCGATACCAAATATAGTAGGGCCGATCAGTATTGAGCAATGATAATCAGCTTTCTCCCGAGGAACACTACACTATCAGCACATATCTATGTTTCCGTTACAATTTTATGACATACATTGGAATTTGTCCTACATATCCTACATACTGTCTTTTATACCATAACAGTGTACATATACAGGGTGTCAGGGAAATACTCTTGAAGTCTGGTAGGACTTACCATTAGGTACATATTGGCATAAAAATTATGAATCATATTTCTTTTCTTTTTTTTATACCATTTCATTGGCATTCTACTTGGTGTAAGTAAAGTTTAATTTCTAAAAAAACACTCATTAAGATGCTATTTGACCTTTTTGTAGTGATATTTTTGGTAAATAGTGGCAATTAAATGGTATAAATATAATTTGGAAATTGTTATTAAACTATTTTAGGAAAATCTACACAACATCGTCTAGACCCATGGTAAGCATAGCTTAACTAGCTTGTGTAACGGGTTCTAGAATGCGGATAAACATACTAAGATACTTTTTTTTGTAAATACATTGTAATTATTTAATGCGAATATGTAGTGTACCCGGAGTACTACCACATGCCTTCTGCTTCAGGAATATTTCCTTAACACCTTGTATATTCATAGAATATAGTTCAATGAGCAATCCTACTATCCTACTATAACTATTTGTTATTTATTCATGTTCAAAGAGCTGGATCTAGCTAGTTATGATATAGGGCCTAAAGGAGAATCAAATATTTTTGAGATAGCCTAAGGAAGTTACATAGCTTTGATATTACTGCCAATGTTTGAAATTTTGTCAAAGTTACAAATGTTTTTATGGCTTATTTAGTTCTATTATGTTAATTAATACAATCCACATGATGGTAATTTTCTTGTAGGCTGGCAATGATAATATTACATGGGATTGACACATTCTAGGTACCCTGCTAAGATGACCAAGTTTGGTAAACATATTTAATTTATTCGCTTTTGTTATTAATTATCTGAACTATATGCTAATTTTGTTGGCCAATAAAAGCAGTCGTGTTCCAGATATTATTTTATATTTGTATATTAAACTCAAACTGACCTTCGGGCTAAGTGGAGCCTCTCCTGTGTGGTGAGGTGCTCCACCTGTGCCATCTCTGACACCAAATCCGCGTGCTCCATTTTGTGTAAGATCTGCAAGAGTATTTTTGTTTACTTCATGTCTGAAACCACAACATAATCAAACTAGCTAAATTCACTTTTCGTTAACTAAATTTATTAAATTTCATTCCAAAATATTTCATTTTCAAATACTATCAATATTTACAAGAAACATTGTGTAGCTAGTGTTATCAATATCAAAGAAAATATGCATGGAATGATCACTGAACATTGCAGAATCATTGTATTGTGCATGTTTGTAAATAAAATTCACAAACCTAAACTTAAATCCTGTTATAAAACTAAAGTCACAAATTTTATACTAGTCAAAATATAAAAAAGAAACTTAGAAACGACTTGTAAGAGTGGTACTTATTGTTATAACAAACTTAGTGATAACCAAAAGTCTGATAAGATAACATAGCCCTACAATAAGAACATTTCGACATGGAAGATTTGGATGATCTTATAATCAGACTTTATCTTTTATCAATTATAAGCTTATAAAATCACGTTTATTTGAATTTACCTCTTCATTCAAAAATAATATTACAATTTAAAAACAAACTGACAGTTTAGAAAGGCACGATCTAAACGAATTCGTCTTTGGACGATATCTCACTTATAAAACCATCAGCTTAGTAGGAGAAACTATACACGAAATATATTTATTCTAAAACATTTTTCACGCCACTTACCGCTGTTCTAGTTTAATACAAAGCACAAGTATGTTTCATTCTGTTATTGATGTATTTGCCACACATGTTATACAGATTAATTTAAAGGAATTCGCGTATACATATCGATTGTAAGAACTAATTGAATACAATTGTAACACAAAAATAAATAGTTACATTATATTTTCCGTTATTTTTCATGAAAATTAGAAACTAGAAGAAAAATCACAAGACTGCGAAGGCGAACGAGCGGATAGTTTTACTTTTTTGTGTTTTGCCGTTTTGGTGACATAAACGCTACGATTTGGATACGAGGCTTTTCGCGCTGAAGTAATTATTGTCAACGTTATTATTCAATAGTTTCACAAACAGTTTACATTTTTAGACACAAATATTGTAATAAAACCGAATAAAAAGAAGTGACAATGGTGATCTCTGTAACACATACACAAAATAGAGGTTATAATTTTTTATGAGTTCGCTACAGTGGGCTCAGGATTCAATACTTTGAACGCAACCTTCATTATTAAAAGCGGGATTTTCAAAATGATGCATTGTATATTATTCAATTCAAAATCGATAATCGAACTTGAGCTTCCTTCCTTTTTAAGTCTTAGAATTTAATGCAGATAAAAAGAGAATATAATTATTTATTCACTGTTATAATAAAGTTAAATAAACTAGGTAGGTATTTATGTGTTCAAAACTTCTATGAGAAGGAACAAGCTACACGTTATTATCACAGATTAATAAATAAATAAATAAATAGCCGCGGTAGCCTAGTGGTATGGGTAATGGACTGCTGAGACGATGTTTCGGGTTCGATCCCAGGTTACCATGGCACACACCGATGACTTTTCGATGCTTTTCGAAGTTATGTGTGTATTTATCGCAGGCTTACAAGTGTCCGGTTAATGGCAATAGGCTCGCCACCTGTTACATTGGGACCTAAACATAAACTGGCGAAATGTGGGTGCTAGCACCTCTGCCTACCCCTTCGGGGATAAAGGCGTGAGTTTATGTTATGTTATGTTTATTAATAAATAAATAAATATTGTTGGATAAACTACACGTCACCTAGACCCATGGTAAGCATAGCTTAACTAACTAGTGTTACGGGTTTAAGAATACTTAGTTAAACATACCTACTTAAATACATTTTTTTGTAAATATATACATATTAAACATAGAAACACCCAGACCACACCCAGAACACCATCATGCACACAAATATTTGCACTGAGCGGGAATCGAACCCGCACCTCCTGCATAGCAGTCGCACAGTTAATACATTTAAATATATGCAATAAATACTTAATAAGTATCAGCACCATATCGGCACTGATAGATAGACATCCATCTGTAATTTATTATTGACTAGCTGAACCGTGCAAATTCGTCTGCGTCACCTCGTTTTTGTAACATTTTTCACTTCTGCTCCGCACCGGTTGTATCATGATGTTTTATTTATATAAACCTTCCTCTTCAATCCTTCTATTTATTAAAAAAACCGACATAAGGACATAGGGATATAGGGACAGAGAACGCGACTTTTGTTTTATTCTATGTAGTGATATGGGTATATTCAGAACTATTTTTACTGTAAATAGATTTAAAATAAAGTCCATTAAACTCGTAAATGTTTATTTTTTATTTCATTTTCATATTAACTATTTTACTACTATAATACAGTTTTAACAATATTTTAGTACAAAAGAAAACCATAAAATTACATTCAATCAATGAGCGCTGATAGATAATTCTAGGCTAGGCACTATTATTTTTATCAATTGACACACCACCATATTTTCATTATACAAAGCTTGTTACAGTAAGTCAAATCAAATTAATTTACTACGAACAATTTATTTGAATTTGGTTCAGCGAAACCTAACAACAAGTTATGACAACATTTTGCTAGTAAAATTAGCTTAGGCGTATATTTAGGTATTTGAAATGATAGGCAGCTTGTACGCTGTTTTCATTTGGTTGTCAAGGCTTTTTCAAAATTAAAAAGTGTAGCCTAGTGGTATGGGTGATGGACTGCTGAGACGAGGTCTCGGGTTTGATCCCAGGTTTTACCATGGCACACACCAATGACTTTTCGATGCTTTTCGGAGTTATGTACTTATGTATTTATCGCAGGTTTATAAGTGCCCGGTTAATGGCAATAGGCTCGCCACCTATTACATTGGGACCTAAACATAAACTGGCGAAATGTGGGTGCTAGCACCTCTGCCTACCCCTTCGGGGATATAGGCGTGAGTTTATGTATGATATGTTATGTTCTCAAGTTTCACTGAACCAGAATAACGAGTGTCAAGTATTTAGTATGAAGGTACTTGGTGCGATGTTAGCATAATATTCATGATATTCCATACAAAACGTGGGTATATTTATTTATAATAAATCCAAGATTGCCAAATCAAGTAGGTATCTAATATCTAAGTAAGTATGTACAATTTTAGTCAACTTTATTCTTCACATTAATAATTGGTAGAACGTTCGAAGTTTGGTCAAAATTGCACTGACGTTCGTTACCTACTTAAATTCACAGGTAGATATTATCAAGCGATATAGGTACATAAATAGTAATAAGATGTACGAGTACTTAGCTACTAAGGTATACCTATTATTAATTTTCAATGGTACACTAATAGAATTACATGTCAAGAACAGCTTAGATAACAACAGCTTAAACTAATTCGGTGATCAAAGTAGGTACATATTAGTTAGTTTATCTATGAATTAACACAAGTTGTTTCAAAAATATATTATTTATTCTTTATGTAAGTAAGTCTTACTAAACAGTTAGGTAAGTACATAATACATAACGACTCTCGGCTTAAGTTTAAAGTTTAAAACTCCCCACGAACTTTTTGAAATTACCTACTTATTTCATGTAAACAAAAAAATATTTTTTACTTAATACAATAATTTGAAATTCTAGCCAAAGTGAGCAAGTAGATATTTCAAGCCGTTACTATTGCGAAACTCCTACCAATCCGAAATTTACTAGATAGGATTATGACTAGAGTAGAATTTGACTGGAGGGGATCATGTTCGAAATAGGACATGACCCAGCTAGACAAAAAGACATTGTCCTAATCAATCATCACATTCAATCAATTTCATTGCGTTATCATTTATCAGTTCACAACTCTAAACTACTCTAAAACCTGGTGCATTTAGGTAAGTATGTAAATTTCCTACTGAGTCACATGACAGCAGAATATTAAAATGAAGCGCATCTCGGTGAATACGGGTTCTACTGTCTTTAAGTAATGCCTTATTATTCATCCACAATTTATACACAATTATTTATTCACATCAGATTCGTTTTAACTCCACCGCAGCGGTAATGCACAGTAACCTTCACAAATGATGCTCTTTCTATCTTATTATTAGTGTGGTCAATAAATGAAAATTAAAAAGAAAATGTTATAAATAAAACCTTTCGAAGTTTTCAATGACAAAACCTGTATTGTGGTATCGAGTAACAGGTTATGCAAAACCAGGTCTTTGATTTTACACGTCCTCTTGTTAGTCAGCTTAACCGTAACTATTGAAATAATCAAATGTAGCTGGGTGATTATTTCATTTCGTGCACATTACGCGGCGGACGATAAAGAATACATTAAACGTTAAAGAAATCTTAACCTGATATTTTTTTCATTTAGTTAACGTAGCAGTGTATTAGGCGCAACCCTGAAAACATCTTGTATTTTATTAGAAATACTCGAAATTTAAAAAACCAAACCGAAAATCTAATTACCATCGGTGTCCCTTTCTCCAGATTTTAATAAATTAGTACATCCTGGTTAAAAATCTGTTGGAAGAACGAATTTTTATATACGTTTTCGGTTAATAGATTAACTAATCTATATTGCATAGGATATATTGTTTACGAAAGAACAAATTTAACTAGTTTAATACGAGTTTGAAAAATGTCCCTAGTCTCACCCATAATTACCATTCGACGATATTCTAGATCCGATATTTTCGAATTTAAGCGTCACTATGCACTAAACTGAACATAAATTACTCGGCGGCAGTCACCGCTATACTACCAACCCAAACTCACGCATCAATTGAGCGAGTGAAACTATGTAATTTAAAGTTCTCCTGTTCGGAAAGTGAAGTGGTTCAAAATATTTCTATATACCATTCGCATTTTCAAGGGTAATTAAATTATAACTTCTATATAATTATTTGTCAGGTGTATCCAATATATCTCTTCTATACGCTGGTAAAGTCATCAGGTCTTTATCTATCAAAAACTGGAGTATTTAAATAAAAATGCTTCTAAATCTAATTACTGTTCTTCTAATTACCATTTTTTACCATTCTAGGTCGCAAAGAGATTAACCAGCAAATTTGCTTTCTCTTGCGACTCATGGGCCAGGGATCCTTCAGGGTTACGCAGGGGGGAGGGGGGGGGGGGGGGGCAGCGAACGCGCGAGCGAATGGGATTTGCTACTCCATACCCAGACTGATCTCACCGACGACAGCAGTTGCACTATCCGATGGGTCCCTTACGTTCAAAGCAGCGCTCAACCCACGGGATGGACGCAAAATAGTCACGCAGTCCATCCCAGTCCGCTGACGAGTAGTGCCAGAGACGCCGATTTCCCTGCACTGGTCGTGGGGGCGCTAAGATAGGCACCTTGGAACAGACCAGACAATGGACGGAGTTGCCCAAAGCGGCTCGCACCGAGACATTGTACTGGTCTGGGTAGCAGCTGGTCAGCAGAAGGTCTAGCAAAGAGGTTGCTAGGCCCGACCCTCTTGGTATTCTAGTGACCTCGTGTACCAGTTGGGTCAGGCCGTGAGCCAGAGCAAACGCGTGGGCGGCTCTTCCCGCATGGTCTGTTTTGGAGGAGCCCAACCCAGATCTCGTGGTGGGAGTTAAAGTCCGCCAAAAATAACAATTCAGCGTTCGGAAACCGCTCCTACGCATCATCTGCCGCCTGACTCAGATATTCGAAGAGTCAAGTTGTCTCGGCATCTTCGGTATGGGAACGGTAAAGTCACACATAGATTTGACTCGTACAGCCATGGTCTACGCGTACCCACAGGACAGAAAAGGATGGGTCCTCAAGGTCAAACATCCGCCCTAACAAACACGCATACCCCGGCTTTGGGAGGGAAATTTTCCTCTAGAACATAGCCGGGGTAGAACAGGTAGGTCGTGTCATCAGGGCGGTATATTTGGGTCACCGTGAGAAAGAGCAACGCTGGTTTCACCGTCTCTAGATGTTGGTGGACGGCGTTGAGGTTTGCATGGAGCCCACAGATGTTCGTTGACTCCACCTCAAATAGCGAACTTGTGGGAAAACGAAGAGCACTGCCATGGAGGGGTAAGAGGAGGCGTGAAAAGAGATGATGGTCGTCGCAGTACCGCGTGACAAAGCGCAGGATATTGGTTTTGTCTATGAATGTGAGGAGTGGCGAGAGCCGACGCGCCGATCGGAAGGGCCCCCGTACCCCCCCACCCCGAATAAGGTCGCCGGGTTCCCACGTCCGGTCACCAACTGGCACGACGAATCATATCGGGATTATGCGCGGCCTGGTGAGGCATCCTCCCAGGGTGGTTAGCCCCGGTTGGACCCCTGTACTATACCGCGGGTGGATGGCGGCACCACCGTTTCTACGGGTCTCCCTGGTCGCGGATCGCCCCGTACCACTCTCACTAGACTACGCCAAGACCCACTGGTCCCACTAGTACTGCGACCACCATCACCTCTGCCCGGCTATGCACTTGCTGATCCCTGAACGCAATCCAATCGAAATTGGATTACTATGAAGCTTTATACCAGACTCCAACCGACTAAACTGCACGGTCGCCTGTGTGGGTCGTTTGGATGCCGGAGGTGAGGTTGGCTTGCATATCCCTCGCACCCCGGCCAACCCAGGGCCATCTCAGCGCTCTGCCCACGCATCTGCGCAGCGAACCATCATTACCATATCCTGAGATCTAATTACCGTACTTGTAAAATCTCATTACCGTTTTCACAAAAATAGAAACGTCGAAATCTCAAAGGATAAAAGAGTTATTGCTGTCCCTCCAACATAATTCAAAAGTAACGCTTAAATACTTTACAAAAAATATATAAAGAATATATTTTGGAACTAATTTTTATTTTTTTTTCAAAACATCAAATATGCTCGAAATGAAATATTCACCCAGCTTCACTGATTATCGGTTTCTTCCTTTTGTGTGGGAGTAGTGGGCTAGAACGTCAGCGAACATCTATGCTAGTTGTTACAGATAGTTGGAGCCTAAAAATTCCGACAACTGGTGGTGGTAGACCAATATCGCCTATGAATTGTAGAGGTTAGCAGTCACTTCAAGAAAATATTGAAGTTCAGCTCGTAGCCCCAGAAACGTCGTAGTTGGAAAAAAGCGGACTCAGTGCTCCGTGGTGAAAACCTCTATAACAACCCGGCCTAACTAAAAGATAATGATAAGTTTCTATAATTCCCTACAAAATAAAGGTTGGCTTAAGGTACTGAATATTCTTGACGATTGTTTAAGTAGGTACCTCATTTTGAACAGTTTTGATCATGTTGTGTAACAATTCAACATTTTGCGCTGGAGTTTAAATCAAATAGGTTTTTAATTGTATTATTATGAAATTTACATATTCTCAAAATGACCTCAAATTGCCAATGACATATTACATATTAAGTATCTAGTATACCAAAAAATTATACTATTGTGTACTATATAATATAATGTAGTGAGTTGCTTATCTGGGTATTGAAAATCAAGGAGCAAATACTAAAAACTTGTCGGTCGCGGTAGAGCAAATACTAAGGTGGATCTGGTTTTATTTGCTCTTCTAACTTCGTTTTCATTTAGTTATCGTCTGGAAAAAGTCGTTTTTAAAATTCAACCAATGAAGTAAGTATATCATTAAGTATCTCCAAATAAGACCAATTCTACATAATAGATAATACGTAAATAAATAATATAGTAAACACGTTACTACCTACCTATTCAACGTAACTTGTAATTCTGGACCTCGATTATATTATTGTAACCACTGAGATTCCAAAAAATGACATTGAATTTTACACGTTCCTGCTATGCTGTTAATATCTAAAACCAAATGGTAAAATATATAGAAAATGAAAGTATGTAATGGACTATTTTTCATTTAATTTTGAAGTTTAAGCTTATGTAATGAAGCTCAAATTTCAACATCCGTTTTTGTAGTCTCAGTAGTTTGATAATTGTTAGCCATTAGTAGAATCGGGGTCCTGATCTGTTACAAAATATCTAGAGTCCAAATTTATTTATCTACTTGAACGTAATCGCTATCTACACTACATATCTAAATCACATCAAATGTTATTTTATTCATTTAATAATCTAGTGGTATTGTCATTGGCAAGAAGTTCCGCCATCAAATTGTTTAAATAACTATTAGGATAAATAAATAAGTAATATAAATTACATTAGGTACGATATCTTACATTAAAGATCGCTGAATGAATTACATGGTTTACAAAGAGCATACAAAAATACACGATACAATTCTACAAAACTGGCTTACATTCTGTTACCTAAAGCAATTTCCATTATAATAAACTCGTATAAAAACCAAATTCTCCACATTACTATAATTTTGAACAGCTTTAAATAAAGGCAAAGTACTTATGATAAATGTGATTTATTTATGAGTTTCATTTCGAATCGCATCGCAAGTGCCCTTATTTCATTTACATAGAACTTAACGTAATAATTACGTATGTATTTACAAGTTCTTTTGTACATTATATATAGCTATATCAAAATAATCAAAGTACAATTAACTAGCGAACGATATTTACATTCATACTCCTAATATACAACATTAAAATACCGCACAATTTTCTAGAGTCACTTTACGTGTGCGTATCGTCAATATTGATAGATGATATATCAACGCATCTTTTATTAAATATAAAACCGATTACCGTCAAAAAGATGCATTCTAAAAACGGTCAGTAATAGAATGACATGCCACGCATCAAGCTATCGATTGTATCAACGTGTTCAATGATGGATACGAGTAGCTACGGACATGACTTGTCCACCCCTGGTTCGTAGAATATTTTTTGCAGTCAAAGTGCCTTGTCAAATTTTAAATATTATACCTACTTTTTGAGATTCTTATAGTAGAAAGTTTGACGCTACAAAAGCGTTTGCATCCTATCGAAAATCTTTGAAAAATATCTAATCATTTCCTAATGTGATATATTCCTAGTGGGTAGATACAGAAAAATATTTTATTTTATTGTTTTCAATTAATGGAAAAAGATAATTAATATTGTTTATACATACCAGTACAAGTACAAGTTTAGTAATGATATCTGCAAGCACACAGAGGGTGGAAACGAAGGACCGCCGATCGCACCGCGTATTTGCGGTAAAGTTGTCTTCCACTATAAGGTTTCTTAGACATTTTTACTTTCCCTGGGAATCGCCGAGCAATCGCGTGGATCGTTGAATCTGACTAATAGGGATGCAAAATTTAAAAATGTAGTGCGTACATTGTACTTATCGACAATCAATAAGCTAACCATTGCAAAGCTGAACTGAACATGTAGGGAAGGCAACTCTACATTCAGCCGATTTTTTTAACGTTTATGAACGTTTTTCTGAACAGAAACTAAACAAGAATATATATATTGTTAATTTTAATATATATGACAGAAATCGTGTTCCACAAACGTTTCCGTTAACCGGCATTGTAACTTTTGGCGTACTTATCTACCAACCGCTGTGTGCAAGCTTTATTTGATCACAATATCCAAACCTTCAACACCACATTTTTGGGAAATAACCTCGTAAATCTTGCGAATATTATGTACTTCATTAATGTATATAACATCCAAATTTGTTAATGGTGTTAAAACAGCAGCCTTACATTAAAGTGATGTTATAACAGTTCTTACAATTAATCGCTCATTTTACTAAATTATACATAAACAGCACAGTTTCACAGCACTTTTTAATTCTTTATTTCGTTATCATTCAAGTACCTAACAATTGCAAATAATGGTTACTCCAGTGTCTTGTATTTTAAAAGTGGCAACCTATCATGGTCACCACGGCGGGGCACTCAGGTGTTCTCATCTGAGGAGTCGTCAGACGATGAGCTGGTTTGGAGAGTAGAAGCCATGGTCAGCTGTCGGATGAAAGGTTCCCTCGGTAGGCTTTGTTGACCTAGAGGCAGTCGCCTTATACCCATACGTTCACTTTCTGGCAATGACTTGCTGCATTTTTCTTCTGTAATCGCATCACGGGATAATGATCTGTAAAGAATATGAAGTTAAGGTATAAGATCAAATGATTACACTTATGAAAGGCGAGTAGTGTTCTTCGCTAATATTTAATGAGTGTAGGTTATTCAAGAATAACCAGGTTCTTAAGTAACATAGTATGATTAGGAATAGGTTTATAGGAAAATTAACCTGGACCCCGACTCTACTAATTGTTAACCATAGTCACACGACTGAGATCACAAAAATTGTCACTGTATTTTCAGCTTTCTTCACATTGCGTTAAAGTTCAAAATGAGTTTATTACATTGTTTCCTTCACTCTTTATATTTGGACTCTACTTCAACACAGTTAACAAAGTTCAAAGTTAGATAACATACACTATGTTATCTAACTTTGAACTTACTGTGTTGAAGTAGAGTCCAAATATAAATAACACTTTTTGTAATCTCAGTCTCTTGAGAATGGTTGACAATTAGTTGAATCGAGGCCCTACTCAGACATACAATATAATAGACAAAAGCAATGAACAAACACTTAAATTTAACCAGATTTTTTACATAGGACACGTCAATTTGACTTCACTTCGCCTCATCAGGTAACATGAAGGCAAAGTTTCAGCAAATAGGGTTGTCATTACAAACACATACAGTGTTACGATGGTTTCGCTCAGATTGACGGCCGTACGAAAAACAACTTTCAACTTAACCGATTGCGATGAAACTCAAGTAAGATTTCAGGTCTGATCACGACCTTTCTAGTATATAAAATATATGTGGTGTGGATATATACCACAACAAAATCCATTCTGTAGTTTTTGTGTCTCTTGCAAACAAACATACAAATCAACAATGCAAAACAAAACACAATCGCTGTATCAACCTCTATTAAAAAGAGGATTCAGGAATTTTCCAAGATATAAGGTAGGTATACGTACCCTGTCAGTTCCAGCATAGACCCTCGACGGCATTGTCCCCTGTGAGGTCCTTGCATGATGCTGGCTGGTCTACTCGATGCGCCGAGAGGATCCGAATGCGCAACATCTTCCATAAGCAAAACTGACGGCCCTCCGAGACTTGTGCTTCGTTTAGACAGCAGATTTTGTCTTACAGCTGCATCCCTGGACGTGCCTTCTCCCCTACCCCAAGCATCCCTGTTGGCCTCCGAATCAGAGGCCACAGCACTCTCAGGGCCACCTTGTGTAGAGCTTGAACTCTCTCTTCGGAAGAGACCTATGATAGATTTAGGATGTTTTGGCTTTTCTATGCCGCCTATTATCGGGAAGGTTTTAATGGACGTGTTTGTACAGCGGAGTGGAAGGGAAGAAAAGAGAAAAAAATGTGTCAGAAAAAGTTTTTAAAGTATTGTTTAAGCTAAGGTAAATTATAGTAAAGTGCAGTGGTTAGATGCGATATACTAATTGGCTTACAGTTGCTCATCAATTGAATTCATTTTCTATTTCCAATTTAAACTGATAATTTCCAATTTACGATCTTTCAATATATTTGAAATTCTTAGGTCCGATGAAAAGTAGCAGTTTTCAAATTTTTTTTTCAATAATATTAGTAACCAAAATGCCACCAGCTACGATAAATCCTTTGTGTTAAAAGTACATCGGTAGGTATACAACGATTGTGTGAATTAAATTAAATATTTTTTTACATCACTGGAGGTGGCAGACACGCAGTCCACCTGAAAGAAAGTGGTTACCGTGGCCTATGGACGTGTATACCACCAAGGGCGTTGCAGTCGTACATTCTACCCTGAAGATACCTTCTAATGCCCTTCTTGAAGAACCCCATGTTGTAGTCAGAAGTTTTTATAAGTGTACTTCGTCCTTAGTGTTTGTTTAAAAAAATTAAACATTTAATGAACAACTGCTTAGTATAGTTAAAAAGTTCTGTGTTCTGCTCTAAAATCATTCTAAAGGAATTCTATTATTAGGTAGGTATAGTACTATTTCGCTTGCATCTTGATTTAAGCACTTAGTATAAAAACATGAATGTTTCTAGAAATAGTGCTCTTAAATGTTATAACTCAACGATTTCTGCATAGTGATATATTTATTCAGAAGCTATAACATGCAAGGTGTCTCGTGAATGCAACACTACTGGGTCAAAATAGTGTAATGAACTTAATTTTCATACACAATGCAATATAGAAGGCACTAAGTTGTCTAAATGGTATGTATTATACATGATAATGAAACTTCTTAACTTATCTTTATACTTCCGATAGAATTCTAGTTCATGGCTGTGTGTAAATTAATTTGCTGTATGTATTCCTACTTACCTATAATATGATAATCAAAATTATAACTGCAATGTGACTTATACTATCCTAATATTTGGAAGTCTTACACAAAACAGCTATTCTTTAAATTTCTGATTTAAAATTGTAGCCCAGGCTACAAAGTTTACAAAATTTTAAAATATCTAACTTCAAATTGTAGCTACACTAGCTACAGGCTACGAACTTTACAGAACTTGCTACAACAATGGCAGTAAATGTTAAAAACGAATCTATCCAAAAATCTCAAACTAAGCATAAAATGTAGCCCTCAGCTACGAACTTTACAATATTTAATACAGTGCTACGTAAAAAATTTAAAATCTGGCATTCGTTGTAGACCCTGGCTACTAACTTAGGTACACGGAACTTTTTATAGTGCTACGTGTCCATATCGGTGCTACGGACCCATGAAAATTACACTATTCTTTAAAAATATCTGGCTTTAAATTGTAAGTGGTACCAACTTTACAAAACTTATATCAGTGCTTCGTGAAGGTTGACAAATCCTAACTGTAGTGCATTAACTTTTAGAAATATCTAGTTCACAAACAACTTTGTCACTAACTGTACCGTAACGTTATAAAAATACGATTTTCACAGCCAATATAAAACATTAGAAAACGATCTTACCTAGGAAGGTAGCTGAAGGAGAGTTGTATGCTAAGTACTCCTTATTAGAGGCCCACGCGGGGAACTCTGATTGTTTTAGGGCACCAGACCCCTCGGCTTCCTCTCGTTTCCACGGCAGCATGGTTTCCGTCGCCGTCGGGGTCGCTACGCGGGCTTGCTCTGCCACAATCATGTTGTAAGTGTCTGTGTGTGAAAGAACAAAATTGAAGTTAGACTTTAAAATACATCGATACTTATAATGAAACTTAAGAGTTTGAATATTTGTTTACATAAAAAAAGTGTAGACTAAAGATAATGGTTACAGTTCACAGTCGGCCTCTAAGACTTGACGATCTCGTTGTAAATTTTATGTTTTTAACAAAAAAACGAAAGAAAAGATCGGTGGGCTTATGCTAGTAGAGCCAGAAAGATACTCATGCTCTATGAATGAAAGTATTGGAAGAATTGAGGGCTCTTTTTGCCGCCAACTTGAGAGAGCATTTTTATTTTAGACATTTTTATATTACAGTTAGGTTTTCATGACATCTTTAAACAATAATTTAGTTTAATTCGTGTTTAGAATAAGTTAGATTTGAATGTTATTTCAACACAATATACCTAATATTGTTAAGAAATAAATAAATAAAGAAAATACTCAGAAAACATCAACTAAGACGTATGGCTATGGCTCACCATTTTCATCTGAGAGTCTCCTCTCATCCTCTTCAAGAATGTCTTCATTTGGAACTAAAATATGAAATAATTAATAAGTAAGGAATTTTTCCAAACCGTTTTTGCAATACATTATCTGTGATGCAATACTTACCTACCATTTTCATCGCAAATATATATATCTACTTAACTAAGTACAAAGTCTATTTAAAACTTAATTCGATTAGTGAAAAACATACATGGACATGCATTCAATATTCAATACCTACATGTAACGTGGGTACTTATTTCCAATATAAATAAATGTCAATCACGAAATTTTAACAGAGATTTTGTTTTATTATTTTCGAAGTATTGAAGTTTATTCATACCTAAATTTTAATGTTGTAAGTAAATTATGTTAAAGTTCATATGAATGACCATTATGAAGACGAAAAACTACGTGTTCATGGCACGTCTCAGCTATTATAAATCAATAACCTTCATGTTATATTATAAGTACTTGACAAGATGCTTAGAGTAACAAAATATATCACAGTTCCTAAGATAAACTGGCATATTACTCCCCGTTAACACCAAGAAACAAGGTATAAACATGTTCGAAACAAAACTGGCTGAAGATTTGCCAAAAACTTGTAGAAAACCTATCAGAACAAAATTAAGTACTTGTTTTATACATCATGTATTGTATTGAGGCTGTCTCAAACAACTTGTGAACTTTAAAACAGATTTGCGTTCATACTGAAGTTTGCGAGATATTTCAACTTATCAAATACATGTTTTAAACCGTAAACGAGGGGTTAGTGGTCTTTCGTGATAGCATTTTTTGTTCCATACAACCATTTTAGTAATACACACGTAAGGTAAGCATGCTGCACACTAACACAGCAATACAATACAATGTTTCTCAAATACCTACTTAACTTTTTCTTGTGTGTGCAGGCGCACTATACCAGTTGATTTTATAGTCGTTTCAGAAAAAAAGATTTTGGTCACAATTTCGATAGTAAAATCGTAAGGAAGTCCTAATATGGAGAAATTTTTTTTTTACACCCCATACATTTTTCTGTTCACCTGTACATTATTGCCATACATAAAGTATTTTTAATTTCCAAAATTAAAACTTCCAGACGATTTTGCTATCGAAAATGTGTATGAAACAAAATATTCTTTTTCCGAAACAACTATAAAATCACCGTGTATAGATAAATTTATAGTTCTGTCCTCCGTGAGATAAATGCATGGGCGCATTAATTGCGTCCAAAATATTTTGTTGCGTTAGTTTGCCGCCTGCCTTATCGATTAAAACTAAGTACTTAATTTATTAAAATAACATGCAATAGTTACTTACTTGTAAATGAACACATTCACCAATAAAACTATCATACAACCTAACATCTAATCTAACGTGTTTTGTTTACACATAAATATACATAAGAAAATGTCTTGAACGTATGTTTATTTGACATTTAAGCGTTGACTGATAATGAGTAGTAGTATGTGTTTAACATGCAGTAGTAACTTTGAATCGGATGACCAATATCTTTGCAAAGCGTCTGATGAAGGAATTATGCGGTATGTTTCAAACTAAAGGTAGTATAGTCATACCCCGAACTGAATGTAGATTAGAAGACTCTAAAAAGTAAATAAAAAAGATGTTATACCAAGATCCGGCTGTATACTTGAAGGCTATCCGTTTTTTAAATAACATGCATTTTTCAAGAAGAAAATATTTGAATGGCTGTACTGTGTGTAGTAGGCAAAAGCCTATTTCTAGCTGTGTTAATGTTTCGTAAGCTTCTATTGCAGGTGTTATCTATGCATGGTAACTGGTGTTAAACTTAACTTAGGTCAATTATAATTATTAGTAAAATGTAGCTCTGTACAATATGTAAACGATTATTCAAAAGATAGCACGATATAAAATTAAACACCATCATTTTTCTCCGTTGGGGTCGGCTTCCTAAAATGTGACTGAACTTCGATATTTTCAATGAAGCGACTGCCATCAGACATCCGCTACCAAATCGGTGATATCGAATTTCTGTAGTTGGGCTAATCGGACTTATGAGGACTCCAACTGCCCGTAACGACTGCCATAGATGTTCGTATGGCAACCGGGACCGACGGCCTAACGTGCTCTCGCGAGGCACAACCAGACTAATGCAAGTAGCCTATATGCATGCATACAATATTTGCACTGAGCGGGGATCGAACACGTGCCTCCTGTGAACAGTCATGTTCACTACCGCCACGTCACAGAGGCTGTCAGCAACGGTATAAATGTATTCTTGTAATAATGCACAAAAACAGATTGTTGTAAATTTCACTCTCGGCCTTGGCCACGTCGAAAGTCAAATGCGTCAATTAGTCTATTGTAGGTCACTGCTGGACATAGGCCTCTGTCAATGTTGAGAGGGTTTTGCCTACCGTTTCTACAATGGTCAGACGGGTTGGTACCAGGTCTCATTATACGAAAAAGAAATTTGGTATGAAAGTAGTAAAAAGCTTTAGCAGTATATTAACAGAATATTCAAAGTGCGACGAAGAGATATGGTAGTCGGAGTATCACTATACAACCTAATAATGCGGAAAACTCAACTCACAATCGAACATGTTACTTAAAATCTGATTAAGTAGTTGTATGTGATAAAATTCTAAATATTATATAATACCCCTTAATAATGGGGGCGCTATAACAACAAGTGAGACATTGGTATATTTAAATTTTACCTAATCATGATCTATAGTAACTGCAGCATATAAATAATAAAGCACAATCTAAATTATAATAATCTTGATCATCAGACGCAAGTATGCACGCAGTTCTAGTGATAATTAAAACAGTTCAGCTTGTAGTAAACACATACCAAAGTTATACGTGGATCTGTCTCTTCGCCACGGTAAGGATTTCTCAACAGCTGTCGGGAGAATTTCTTCTGGCGTTTTAGCATACTGTTTGACAATCCTCGCTTTCAACGGATTGAATCCGGGCAGGTTAGCCAGTTGATTCAAAAGTGAACTACTATTTTCTTTATGCGAGGACGTCGGACTGACTTCTTTATATCCAGCTGTTTATATCATCCCCAGTTGTCGAGAGTATTGGTTAGATTTGCGGTGCCACATGAAGATTGCCGGAAGGGAAGAAAACGACGATCAAACACAAACAATATTGAACAAGCAGAGTTAAAAGAAATATATAGCCATTAGAAGATTAGTAGGTATACCTAAAGAACTAGTGGTTAGGTTTTATTTAATGCTAAGGCCAAGGCAGAAACAAAAGTTGGAGTAACTATAATATCAAACGAATATTGAGCAAACCCTTTAGTTAAAATAACTACGAATGAATCTATTCATATATTAACGTGTCTTCTCTTGTTATTGGAAAACTGTATGTATTAAACAGTATTTTTTTAGAAAGTAAAAAATAAAAATAAAAAATATGTTTCTTTAATTATATAGATTTTAAAAACCTTGATAGCACTCAAGCACCAGTGAAATTTCGATACCAGAACCCCGATTCAACTAATTGTTTTGTCAAACCACTTAAATTACAATAATTGACATTGAATTTTCGGTTTTAATACTGGAGCCCAAAGTTCAAAATTAAATGAAGAAGGTACATCGTTTCGATAACACTACACGATGCCATGTAATTTTAGAATTTAAGCGCATAGTAGTAAGGTCTAAAATTAAATGGTATTTTTTGTAATCTCAGTAGTTTGAAAATGGATGATAATTAGTAGAATCGGGGCTCAAGTGCATGGTAGTACTTATCGTATACCCTAGACACTTATAATTGAACTTTTATATGATTTCAAACTTGTATGTAATATGTGTGTAAATGTTAAAAGGTTTGCTTCTGCGAAATAATTTGGTTGTAATAAAACCATTAGAACAGCATTCGAAAGGCAACGTAACAAAAATCTCCAACTGAATCAAATGAAATTGGGGTAAATGTAATAATAGTCATCACATACAAATGGGTACATAAACAATATAGAGTTAATTCTGAACATGCCACCACAATAACGTTTTAGCACATTCTCACAGTACGTAGCCATATCAGAAATTAACGAACGCGTTTAGTAACAGTAAATCATAATCGTATACCAATTCTGTTTATTGGTTTAGTACATTATTAAGTTAATAAATAATTGGAAGTGCAGAAAATTATAGCGTTAGTCAATAACATCTAAAGGATCTGTTTGGATTTGAATATGTACATTCTTTCAGGAAACTCTAACGTTAACCTTAAGTTTTTCCCTGCGATATTTTAGTTGCGTTCTATTAGAACTGTGGACTTTCGCAGTAGAATAAGTGAGAGAGTTAATGTAACATCATTCAGATAAAAAATAGAATTTCTTTTTTTTCCATTAGGTATATGCCAGTTTTGTGAGCTGCAAGACACAATTAAAAGGATATGGTTTGGTGTTTTGATAATGGAGAATTACAATATATAAGTTAGGTATATTTACTAATATAAATTGTTAATTTATCAACAGCTGATAGAGTTCTAGTTTCGAGTCCGCTTAGAGTAATGTTAATAACCAAGCCCAGCTTGTTTTGAGGATAATACCTACTTATTTGCATTTATCAAGTTAGTTTTCAATTTTGACAAAGTGAGCCTAACGGCTCTAAACAAATTTTGTCGGAGGATTCTATTAGAATCAATGTTAATTTAGTAACTACCGACTAATAAAATTCCATTAGCTATGTATTTGAGTGTTTTCTGCTATATAGGCGTGTGATAATACGAGTACATACTTAGCTGACTAACAACCAATTTTTCAACACTAGCTTATCCGTTTCACAACAGTGGTCAGTGATCTGTTAAACTTGGCCAGTTTAAATGTAGTCATAAAGGTATATAAATAGGCTACGCTTGTTTAATCTTGCTCTACCTACATAGTGCTTAATTTGCAGTAACAAAATACGTCATATTTATAGCGTTTTGATACTGTAGCATTCAAATCCAAACTGGTGTATCACACAAGGTGTTTCATGCAGAATACCTACGCGGGGATTTGGCAGTAAATGTTATACCGCCGTCGTCGCCGTCCCGGCGGGGTCCCGCTTCTCGCTCGTCACCGTCTTCTTGGAGAACTTCGTCTATGTAATCTGCAAAACGTACCAAATAACTGGTACATTTGTTATATACGAAACGAATGCTAAATGTATTTTAACTAAATGTAGTGGCACAGGCATTTGTTTTAAATAGACTAGAAAAGCCGGGTAGCATCAAATACCCGCTATTGTTTCAAGATAAATGATTCTTCGTAAATCAAAAATGTATTGTTATGAGAGACGGGTAAGAGATATATAGGTATATATAAAGAGAGAGAGAGAGAGATGTGGAATATAAAAATAAGAAATTATAATTTTTTGTTTTAAAAAAAGATCACTGTTTAACATTACTTCGGCTCTTCAAATCTATCTACAAATTATTAATGGTGTCTATGAATTTAATTTAACTTGATTGTCTTTGATTGATTTTTATATACGAGTATGAAAGAATTCTTTTTAATGCATTGTGAAAAAATTCAATACTTAGTTATGGTATGCTGTAGATATACGAGTATATACATCACATACAATACCAAACAAAAAAATGTGCTACGATGCTTATTTATATTATTTATACTTTTCTTTACACATTGATGTGGTTCTTCTAAGACAAAACAAAGCTTCAGTGCTTGCAAATAAACTCAACAATGATCTTGATACATATACATACGTAATATGTATGTTTTCATAAATAAAAAAATAAATCGAAATAAATAATTGAACTCACACGTGCATGCGACCAACACTTGTGATAGTAATTAAAAGAAAATAAGTACCTAATCTACAATACTTTATTTTACCGTGCGTGAACTGTTTGGCCGAACCGTTTTGCTGGAATTCGGGGAAAGTGACATTTTTGCCATCCTGAAAAAAAAATAAGACATTGATTACCACAAAGATAGAGTAATTCCGTGGAATAATGTCCCTTTGGTAATGATAGTTATACTAATGTATAAACATTGATGTAATAAAACAGATAATGAACTATTAGGTATCCGCGTGGTACCTACGTGGCTACGTGTATAAATTAATATAACCACGCACATTTAGTGGAATGGTTGGGGTGAAAAGCGCGGCAAACACATTGCTTTTTAATTAATATTTATCTATGGTAGCAATTGACATTATTTTCCGATCACCACCGCACCGCACGAGTGTTATAATAGTAATTGTTGTTAGTACACACGTTGCTAATCATAGATGTGCTTAGATTTAAATAATAATCAGTTCACAGAAGAAACGGAGCCTGAATAAGTCTGGGCTCCTCAATAATAACGGTAATGAAATCAACCTCGGAGAAAGACTAACTTTGAGTGTATATACCTATGCAAAAAATGTAGCAATATGGCTACCTGTTTTCCGCGTTTGCTACGCTTGTGATGGTGCTTCCTGTCGCCAACACGGCGACGTATGTTCATGTGAGTTTTGTAATTGACTTGTGTACCAAGATCTCGGTCGTTCACTGCGTGTCGACTGTAGCTTAGCCGACGATGCTAGAATAGAAAAAAAAATTAAAATAGCCAAGTCTGACAAAATATCTGACCCTGTCAGGTTTTCGCCTTTTTTGTACTTTTCACTTAGAGCCTGAGGTGACGAAAACAAGATTATTATTAGGTAATACTCGTAACACTTTTTGTTGTTAAGTATACTTGATATACCTACTTCAGTAGATAACTTTTTAAAATAAATGGAGCCAGAGTGGCCAGTGGAAAGGAGAGCCTGGTCAAGTATTTCTCACAGAAAAATATAATGCACAAATTAGATATTAAATTCAAAGACTTCTATTTATTTTGCTAGACCGGCTGTAAGTAACGAAAATTTTGTCACTTACGTTTTGATAAATCACCTCACTTTGGTTTCGTTTAGATGATATCTGTAAAAACGCGAAAATTATTTTATACTTATGTTATTTGCCCGTAATTTTTGCAAAGTTTGATAAAAGTGTGTGAATTTTATCACTTTTTGAAGGTTAGATTTTTGTGTGAAGTGTCTTTTTTAATAATGTATGTTTCTCTCTGAGACGATTTGCGATATCGTGTTTGATCTGAACTGCTTGTCTAGTGGTACTCATAGAAGTCTTTGAAAGATAAAAAGTGTGGTTTTAATCACTACTGGTAGTTTATATACATACTCGTCTAAATGGTTTGCAGAGTTCCTCGGCTAGAAGATGATGTATTTTAGCGTCAGTGAGATCTTTCTTAGAAGGATTATATTCAAGTTCTTGCATATCTATGTTCCATGTTGATGTATCCAATTGACTAAAACTTGGGCTAGAAATATAAAAATAGAAATTAAATTGCACTGGTTCTAATTAAAACTTATTTAATGATATGCTGCCAAGATATTTAAGGACTGTTATGTATCTATGAGTGTTTGAATTTCATAATGGCTTTGACCATCAGAATTTGAAAAATAAATGGACTTGTCTGTAATAAAGCTCTTCCCAGCAAGAACACTTATTAAAGTCGCAAACATGGAAACTCGAAAACGGACCGTTACCTTATAAACTCGAACTGATCAGTATTATTTGTATGGAACTCCATACTGCAAAGCACACAAGTCGGAATCGTAACATAAAGTAAATAAAATTTCATTTACATTCAATTTAAGACTGTCCGTTTCGCCGCAACAGCGCAAAATGCCATTTCATTTTAGACTCTACTGTCAAAACGTTAAGTCTAAAATTAAATGGTATCTTGTAGTGTAAATGTAATTAATTCTTCTTTATTTTATTTTCGACTTTAAACATGTATAAATAATGTCTAGAATCGGGGTTCTGAAAACGGCTAGGTCATCCAGTGTTAAGCGATCCGTAAGCACGACCTCGTCGCCTAACCGAAAGGTTAAACGGTGACGATCCCTTTCCGAGTTGGTATGTGTGCTGCTTTTATTCCTACCTTCCATTCAAATTGGCATTAGTGTAGTTTTTAAATATTGCGGACATCGACTCTGCTCCAGATATATTCCCTATAGTAGAAGCATTTCTCTGCATATATTCTATAGCATCTTTCATTGCAAGCTTCGAATAAGTCTCCAGAATCTTCGGCTCTGCACCCTGAAATGTTATACTGTAACTTATACTGAAGAAAATTAAAAAAATTACACAGTGACCACTATAAACAAAATTTCATACATGCAAGAAATATAATACACAAGTTAGTTACCTGATAATTTCTAATTAAAAATGGCCTTATAAAACGATTATCGAACCTCTTGAACTTGTCTCGTATGTGATGATTGCCATGTTTACCTAATATGTCCTCTACACCAGCCATCAGATGATCCATAAACTGTGAAGACAATTTAATCAGCATTTTTGCAGAGAGTTATTCAAAAATATTGCTAAGATTTTTTATGGAATTGTGATGAAAAAAATATCTCAGCTATCTCTGGGTATCTACGATGAAATGCTAGACGAGCCTGTCGTCGAGCTAAAAATATTGTCCGCGAGATAGGTACTTATTAATATACAATAATTTATATCTGTGACAAACCTTCAGAAAAACAAAAAATAGAGATTAATATAGCCTGATAAAAAGAGAAAATCGAAATTTGAACGCATATAACAGTGACAAAAGAATAGACATAGAGACATGGTTAGCGGGCGTACCGGCAGACGCCCGCTAACCATATTACAGAGAAAATTGGACTGTTCATTTGCTTTTGAGCAAACTGTTACTGTTATCTATTAGTTATATTCATTTTAAGTTTACACATTGGTTGAATTCGATCCACGCTCAGTGCAAAAAGTGGTATGACGTTAAGCTGTCGTTCCCGGTTGCCATACAAACATCTGTGGCAGTCGTTATGGGTAGTTGGAGCCCTCAAAAGTCCAACTAGTCTAACTTGGAACTTCGATATCACCATTTGGTCATTGGACCATTGATTGTGGAGGTCAGATAGCAGTCGCTTCACGGAAAATATCGAAGTTCAGCCACATTTCAGTTAGACTGGAAAGCCGGACATAGGACATTGGTTGAATTTCATAGTTCGTAACTTGTCACGTCAGTCAATTTCAAATTAAAAATTACGTAAGTCAGCCCATAATCAACCAGGCAGCTACATAACTCCAATCTAGTGAGCACATATTCAAGGACGTTTAGTTTACCCGTTCATGAATCCTTTCATTCATCGTAGGTTTACGCTTCTCGGCTGTCTTTACATTCAACATTTTCACAAGCGGCTTTATCGTAATCCCTTGGATAAATACTGTGAAGTATATCACTGCTATAGTGGTTGTTACAAACATCGGTTGTAGTTCAACCACATCTGGATCAATTAAAAGCACTAGCGCGAATGCTACAGCCCCTCTCAGACCTGTAAAAATAATGTTACAATAGGTACATTACAATACTATAAAATTTACCTACTATTTACATGTACGTAGGTAACAGTGTAAAACTTGTACATTCTAATACGAAAAGTTGCAAAATAATTAAGGAAACTAAAGAGGTACCTACCCGCAAAAGTTTAAACAATTTTAGTCAGTGTCACCTAATTAGTGACTCTGAATTGACCTTTTTAACAAAAGCTGTTTTCACTCAAAATACCTTAATTAAAATGTAAGCCCGTTGCGAGTATAATAAGTATAATATTTTAATCAAAGTCATTAGGGGTACAGTTACTGTACAGTGTGCTGAAGATAAAAGCTATTTCAAATCAAAGGAAATTTCCATAAAATATAGGTATACGACGATTGTAGAAAAATAAATTGACTATTTTAAGTAACCATGCATTGAACAAAGACTCAATGCTAATTTTTACTAACATATTTTTAAGTGGTAGGTGTTACTAACAAGAATGATAATTATGGATTCGTTGTTGTCCGACATGAATTATTTTTATTTTATTTATTTTATTAAACAACTTGGGGGTTTAATAAATTCAATTACTTACCTCCATAAGACATAACAAACTTTTCCACTCTATTTAGCTTATGCAATCGGAATTTGTTGGCTATTGTACTTAATATGTACACACCTGTAATAAAATAATCACGAGATGTATAAATTTATCACCAACTGAACAATTAATATGGTAAATTGATAATTACGAAAAGAAGAAGTAGGAGAATCCGCCTGCAGCTGCAAGCTAGCATTCTTGGCGCTACGTTAAAGGTAAAAAGAAAGGAAAACATCAGCAATAACACTTACCTATTATTCGGAAAACTGAGCAAAATACTATAGTCAATAACACAAACCACGTATTCCACACATGGTTATTATTGACTGTGGCGACACCTAAGAACATGAAAATAATAGTTTCCGAGGACGATGAGAGCATCTTCATGGTATATTTTATTGTCGTATGTGATTTATGCGATATGTTCCCTTCGACATAGTTCTTCATAGTTATACCACAGAAGGTTATTCTGAAAAAAATTACGATAACTTAATAATAGACAAAAGCATTAATTAATTCATCATCACGACCGCAGTAGCCTAGCGGTACGGGTAATGGACTGCTGAGACGAGGTCTCGGGTTCGATCCCAGGTTTACCATGGCACACGCCAATGACTTTTCGATGCTTTTCGAAGTTATGTGTGTATTTATCGCAAGTTTATAAGTGCTCGGTTAATGGCAATAGGCTCTCCACCTATTACATTCTGACCTAAACATAAACTGGCGAAATGTGGGTGCTAGGACCTCTGTCTACCCTTTCGGGGATATAGGCGTGAGTTTATGTGTTGTTTATTCATTAACATTTGCTAAAGTTTGCTGTTTAAAGCTCTATGTCTGCAGTAAGTGCCTACTTTCTCTTCATAATGTGATTTATCTTGGTTATTAAGGGAGAGACTGTCGTGCCGTCTGACTTGAAAAGAAAACCGGAAGGAGACACTTGTCCATTGATCTGCAGCCACTGAGATGGGGTCTAATGAACATTTCGGCTCCCTAGTCAAACTTTTACTTGGTACCGGTACCAAGGAGACAAGTATATAAGCTCATACAACTTTCCATCTAAAATTGTCCTATCTTAGTCACTTACACGCGAGGGATCTTTATAAGAAGATTCCTACCAGCTTGCTCAAGGGGAGCCGTGGTATAGGTATATAAATTTATCCTATGGTCGTACAATTAGAGGTAAGGTTTTTTTACCACCAGCTTCCTCAAGGAATATTTTTACTGTCACTTGTTGCCATCTTATAATGTTGTTCCTGATAGCCTTCAAAGCCTGCTGATCCTCATTTTATGATTTAGTTTGTATATCGTATCAAACATAACATACGCATCTAATAACATGCTTAAAATGTTATATTTTTCAATATCGTTTAAAATATTTGATCATTCTAAAACTTTATTCCACTTTAAACATAAAAATAATCCCACATTAACCGAGAGATAAACCAACTGAAATAAAAAATTCACGTCTTTCTAACTAATGAGTTCGCTTCTTTCTGAGGGAATTAAATTTAATAAACCCAAACGAGGGTAATACTTATAAGCGCTCCAGTTTTGTGTAAAAAAGCGTAGCATATTAAGAAATATTACGGGACCATACAATAAGATTTATGGAATGAAAAGTTGGCCTACCATGACTACCATTAGCGGTGATCCAGAGGGAGAGTGATGGAGGATCGCATTTTCTACTAATACTTTACGTAAATAAGTACTTCGTGACTGTTTTACATAACAATATTTTGTATGTTCACTTTAATTATACTTAATATATACGTAAAAATTACGCTTGTAAAAATCATTCAGTAAATTAAAATAGATTGTACCGTATAGGTACCTACATCCTGTGACATCGCTCATAGAACTTAAATCATGTATGCGTACATATATTAAAATATTATTACAACGTTTAATAACGAGATTATGTTAGAGCGCACGACTTCGTCAATGATCAAAATATTAATATCTCGAGCATAAACTTACGCAAGTATTCCGCTCATATGAAACATCTCTGCGTTTAGATACGCTAAGTACGCCATGACGAATATGAAGATGGGTTCGATAACTCTGACTTCGTGCGTGAACCGGGTGACGAGACCGGTGGCGAACCCCCATACAACTCCAATACAAGTACCTCCAACAGCCACCACAAGAAATGACGCCAACCCAGCCAGCACATCCGTGTATACCACTCGAGATGGTCCCATTTCCCTGTGACAGATATTGAATAATCATTAATCATACTTAGTAAAACTATCATAATCAAAACAATATTACAGATCTTAGATTTAATGTGGTAGATACGACATTGTACGTAGTGTAACAGGACGTATATAAACAGAATAGAACCGCACTGTTCGATATACGGCAAACTATGATGTAGAGCTCAAACAATGGAACGGTATATTCCAACGACAGAGGTAACGGTAGCCGTCGACGTCACATGAAAACTTTGGGTCAAACTTACTAGGGGTACTAATAAAATACTATTACTTACGTATATGCTTCAAACATGTGATACAATACAACTGTGACGGCATCGTTCAAAAGCGATTCACCAAACACAACAATGTAGAGAACTTCGTCAACGTGAATTTCTTCAAACACAGCTAATACAGCCACTGGGTCCACAGCAGATATTAGTGCTCCAAATAAAAACATATCAAGTAGTGGGGTGGTGCAACCAAACATTCCCGTTTGACCACAAGCCCATAGGGACGCTCCTGTATAAAACAAAAAAAATATAATTTTAGGATATTAATTATTTAGAAACTTAATGTAGGTACAAAATTTTACGTAGTTATTATATTTCACTTACCAATAGTTAATGTATTGAACACTGTACCAACTACAGCAAATAATAAAATTGTTCCAAGATGGTCAAAAAATAGTCTGTTAGGCATAAAGTACCCTGCATCCAGGATGATAGGCGGCAGCATATACAAAAAGAACGTATCTGGTGTCAAAGGTTGGACGTGCACGGTATGTGTGCTCAACAGTAACGCTCCGATTAGTACTCCCACAAAAATAAGAAGACAGGATTCTGGGAACATCTTAGATAATTTTGGCGCCATGTGAAAACCTGAAACAAGAGTAAACCATTATGTTACTGGCTGCTTGCAGAAATCAAAAGAAAAAAAATATGGAAAAAAAATCATCAGTCACGTCTTTAAAATGTCATTATTATTGATATAAGAGAACTTATAAAATTAAAAAATAAAACATTTTCTAATGATACAAAATTTTAAGTAAAAAATCATGTCGATATCGAGGTCGAATATTATGCCACACAGCCGTTCATATACAAGTTTATTTGATTTATTTAGACCTATGTCATTTAAATTGTTTCACAACATCCCAGACGGACAAAAGGATCAGTCAGTATTTCAAACAACTTGCAATGAACTCGTAAATAAATCTATGAATATTCGAAACACTTGCTCAAAAGGCGAAGAATACATAACAAGTGAGAAGATACTTAGTATAAATAACAATATTAGCTCTAAAACACTCGCAAACTCCACAAGTACTATATTCTATGATTTAGATGATATTGCTAAAAGACATTCGTTTCACTGTATACCTGAACTTGGACAATCTGCAGTAAATTTAAGTTTATTGAAAGTTATGAGAATGAATATAAATGAAGATACATTTATTGGTCCACCAAACACAATCGTTCAAGAATGTGCTACACAAATGAAACCAAACTTACTACCACGTGACAGCATAGAGATCCGATCGAAAAAAGTGAAAAAAAAAGTTTCTAAGAATCCAGTAATTTCCTCTGAATTTTTTCTGAAGGATGACGACTACAGTCTTGATAATGAAACAACTATCAACTATAATAAAAATGCTATTCAGAGACCACAAAAGTTTTGGTCTTATTCCAAATATCGTACAGAATATACAAGACCAATACCAAAAGAAAAAAGACCCAAACAGAGAGAAAACGGTAAACACAATGAAGATCCATGTCCATGTCAATTATTTTCTTACGCATGTCCGTGTTCTGACAAAAAGTCACTAACTGAATTGGCAAAGAATACTAGATCCTTAATACTCAATAATCAAAATACGAGTACCTCGAAAATTATAGCTATTGAACGAAAAGATGGTAAATCGACCAATAATAAACTCAAAAAGATTAAACGTGACGCTGTTCGGGAGGATAAGCTAACAAATACAAGTACAGCAGAATTAATTGAAGTAATGGTTCCTCCAAATGACTCCGATATACCGATTAAAAAAGAAATACTAACCTATACTCCAAATAAACAAGATATGCAGGTTGATCAAGGGAAATTCACCAAAAGCAATAAAAGAAATAATAAGCTAAAACTACAAAAAAGACATCGAAAAATATTATGTCCAAATTGCAAAGAACAAGTTGATATTGTACTTAGTGTAAGTGCAACTGAATTAGAGGAGAGTCTAAAATATGAAAAATCTATATCAAATAATAGCCATGAAATGCCTTCTACCGCAGCGTATACATATAGAGCTTCCCCTACTACACTTAAAACAAAGATAAATGACGAAGATCTATGCCAACATAATCCACCTTGTGAGATATTACCTATTTGCCAAATTTTACCAAATGAATTTTATAATGCGAACCAGAAATGCCTCAAAAAGAACTCTGCGGTTAAAGCTACCCCACGTATTATCAGAATTACTAAAGCATGCCGACATCATCCACCTTGTACAGTCGTCCCATCGTGTCAGCGGGCAAATGTTTTAAATAATAACTGTGAATATATTCCACCCTGTTTACATCGTCCACGTTGCGTTAACCTACCACTATGCGTTCCATTCTCTAAAAGTCTACATTACGAAGAAGGACAACCCAAATTCGTCGATGATATTGAAAATTCAGAATGTCCGCATATCCCGAGATGTAAGTACTCTCCTGTATACCAACATGACTCTTTAGCAAATTTAAATCATCAGCAAGTTAATATGGTTTCTCGAGTACAAAATGATTGTGAAATTTTTAATAATTATGCAACTCCAAATTTCTTACTCCATCCGAAATCAAATTGTCTTCACAATTCGTATTCTCCGTTTCAATTTTGCACCCCACCATGTAATATTTGCAAATCTGATAAGTCGTGTCAATTCGACTGCTCTTATTTCACATCCAGTTTCATTGAATCAAACGACGATGATATCGTATTTATTAGAGACGTGGGATGTCAGTTTAGATGTAAACATTATTCATCAAAGAACTCGAGTTATTCACCAAGGAATTCTCTTAAAAGTTATTCAGCAGAGAATTCCTTTTTGCAATCTAAAGATTCTAGTAATTCATTCGACTTTGTAGACGTTAAGCAGATGGGCAACTATAGCAAAAATATTCACACATTGAGATGTGAGGACAAATCCACGAATCCTATAGCAGGAGCAGAAAATTCAATATCAACGGTCTCAATCACATCCATAGACTCTGAGTGTCCATCTCATGGACGACGAGCTAATCAATTCTTTCGAAGAAAACGAGCACAATCTGGTTTTCATCCTCAACCGGCCTACGTAACCGCGTTCTCAACCGTGAAAGACCCGGAAACTATGAAATATAATAGTATCAACAAATCTGATATTGCAGAATATCGTGATTATCAGAACACATTCCCAGTTAGACGTCATAGAAGCTTTATAAAAGGCAAATATAAAAAGATGTTTTCATTATCACGAAGAAGAAAATCTAGACTTGGTAACCATGTTACGAATCATAATTCCAAAAAAAGCTGTGTATGAAAGAACAATATTTGTAATGAAAATGTTTGTGATTTATTTATTAGAAGTGTGGAAGAATGGAAATAAAGGTTCATTTTAAAATTCATAATAGATGTGTTTTGTATATAGTTTGTTATTTCCTCTTGCATAATAACGATGCAAAATAACATTTACGTCAAAAATATAAAGAGCAATTTACAATAGCAACACTGATAAATAAAGCCTTTTTTATACCTCTTAGGTGGCAGATAAGCACACGGCCCACCTCATGGAAAGTGATTCCTGTGCTGTGTGACCTAAGGTCGCTCGCAACACCAGTGCCGTCACACTCGTGCTGCCGACCCGAAGAGGTGGAAAATATATACATGAGCGGGAATGAAACCCACGACTACTGAATTCTCAAGCGGTCGAAAGCTATAAAATGGGCGAAATGATATTCGCCCAATTTCATAACTTTTTGGTATATTCTTTAAACCTGAGCAGATATGCGTCATCAATGTGTTTACGACGGTGCTCAGGTTGTATAAGTGTTTGAAAACAAAATACTCAATGAATAAAATGAATCTAATGCGTAAATGAACAAAGGCTATTTGGTTGCAAAGAAAACACTATTAAATTTATAGAGTAAGATCCCGGTGCCCCCAGACGTTACTTATTTTCTCATAAGAAATATAAATGGGATAAAGTAGTGTTAGTACGTACTTTGAGTGTGTGC
The DNA here is from genome assembly GCA_963691645.1 of Pelosia muscerda. Classification (NCBI taxonomy): domain Eukaryota; kingdom Metazoa; phylum Arthropoda; class Insecta; order Lepidoptera; family Erebidae; genus Pelosia; species Pelosia muscerda. Next base: position 6,279,574 of record OY829111.1, read on the forward strand.
ATACCTGCTACCGTGGGTCGACGGCCAATTCATAGGTACCAGGTGCTAAAGGTAGATAAATACAGTACTGATTTTTCTTAAATTCTCAGTGCTGGTTTTTACATATGTTTTAGATATTGTTGTTAAAAATTAATAATCATTATTGCCAGACACTTTCCATCGGCGCTTACCCTTACCAGACGCTTTAAAGCTTCAAAAAAAATAACATATTCTTACTTATAATCTCACTCTTGATTTTTATGTATGATACTTGGGGAACTATTTGAACACCCCTGGTCAGCAGCCAGACCAATTGGAGGGGTCAAACATCCCCCCAGACACACATAAAGTGTCGCTATGTGTATAAGCGCGAGGTCATTATTTGTACGCTTGAGTGTGAGAGAGATATCTATTTATGGATATCTTTCTTATACTTATTGACGTCTCTAGGCTACTCTATTCAGTGCTACTTGATTCAGTGCATCTCAAAGAGAATACAATACTACGTAAGAAGAGTCGGGACTTCCATAGCACAAAATAATCTTACGAAATGTCAAATCATGGCTAATTGAACAACCAACCTATCAACTGTAATACTTACAGAGTTGCCAACATATAGGAAAAATAGAGATGTGCCACTTAATTTTATTTTATTTATCGATATCGATAAATGCAGGGGGGTGTGCTTTTTAAAAATACTTTTATATTTTCACAGGGATGCTATACTCCATTTTTCAACTAAAGTACTGCGTCATACAAGTTACATGTTGAAAATGAATAAGCGTTCAATTTCCCAGAGGCAGTACATTTAATTAAAAAATCAGAGTATAGGCTCAGTTTGGGTTTTCAAATGAAAAGTTCATAAAATTAAACATTTTTTATATAAAAGATATATAATTAGTTTGTAATCTGATCATGTACTATTTTTTTAATTTTTAATTTATTTTTCAACTAGTGTGGCTTTAAACCAACCTTATTGATGGAACAACAAACTTTAACTGCGTCCTTTTTTTCTTTAAATCTTTTTCAGTAAAATGTTTACCGCAAACAAATTTTAATTCGTGGAGTTTCTCTATGGGTATATATGCTAGATCTTCATTTCCTGTTATCTTCACCCATTCCTTACAACTAAAAATAAAACATCGATATATAATTCCGAACATACTAGGTACCACACTATTCTCCTACCAGTTAATGTATAAAATTATAATTTTCGTTGTTTTATCCCATAAAATCTATGAAACATTGAAATATTGAATAATACACTACTCACCAAAGCTCATCAATAGGAAATCTGGCCATGAAAAACCGTTTTCTGCCGTCCTTTCTTCCAGATTTTAATCCACATATTTCACACTTTCTATACGACATATTCCACTTTAATAAACAATGCCTTTTCTAGAGAATTTTTTCTTTTTAATAAAAGTCCCGACTCTTCTTACGTAGTATTGTATTCTCTTTGAGATGCACTGAATCAAGTAGCACTGAATAGAGTAGCCTAGAGACGTCAATAAGTATAAGAAAGATATCCATAAATAGATATCTCTCTCACACTCAAGCGTACAAATAATGACCTCGCGCTTATACACATAGCGACACTTTATGTGTGTCTGAAGGGATGTTTGACCCCTCCAATTGGTCTGGCTGCTGACCAGGGGTGTTCAAATAGTTCCCCAAGTATCATACATAAAAATCAAGAGTGAGATTATAAGTAAGAATATGTTATTTTTTTTGAAGCTTTAAAGCGTCTGGTAAGGGTAAGCGCCGATGGAAAGTGTCTGGCAATAATGATTATTAATTTTTAACAACAATATCTAAAACATATGTAAAAACCAGCACTGAGAATTTAAGAAAAATCAGTACTGTATTTATCTACCTTTAGCACCTGGTACCTATGAATTGGCCGTCGACCCAAGGTAGCAGGTATGCACACACTCAAAGTACGTACTAACACTACTTTATCCCATTTATATTTCTTATGAGAAAATAAGTAACGTCTGGGGGCACCGGGATCTTGGACTATTAGTAAAAAGGTCCCTATTCCCTACACACGTACACCAATAGAGGCTAATACAAACAACCGAAAAACCTTTCACAAATACGAGTATTTGATAGCCGACAATTCGGTATATAAACGAGATCATTTTCCTCATTATTTTCGGAGATTAGCTATCCATATTGAGAGACACATTTCCCCTGGATAACAATTTATAACGGGACACTCAGAATGGTGCTAAACGAAATAAAATAAGCCAGTGATTACAGTTGCAATTGTTACGTCTTGTATAATTCACTGCCAGTGTTTTAATTCTTGCGAGTGCAAACCCGCCGTGTCTTAAATAACTTGTGCCGTGACTGAAAGGAGGCGTAAAGAGGATATAAGAACTGTATAATAATATGAGAAAATTCTACGTGGGCTCATTTAATTGGGGTTATAACATAAGCAATCCTAAAAGATTATTCGATGTCATACCTCCGAATCTAGGTTGAAACAAACGTGACACTTTTATTTACCCAACGACTTAAGCCTGTCTGCTATAAATAAATTAATACCTACCGTCAATGGAAAATTTAGAGCTAAAGCTATCTTAAGAATTTTCCGTGCATTTCTTTTACATGTTTGTACCGATTTATAATTCAGTGCGTTTTTTTTTTAGTTCTTGAACTCGGTTTTTGATAGTCTTTTGTTTGGTCAGATTTCATTTATTTTGTCAACGTTTTCGTTTGATTTATCGATGATCATGTTTTTCCGATTTCTTTTGTTTGTTTCTCTTAATATTGTTGTATAAAACCTATTAGTCCTAGTTGGCCATTTGGCCTGTACCTAATTGGACATAAAAGTCACATAGTTACATTAAAATCAAATTTCAAAACAATGTAACTACTTGGAACAAAAATGTCCAACTAGTTACATCAATGTAACTAGGTGAAATAGACGAAAAAATATAGACTATCTGAATTCGTTTATTTTCTTTCATGTTCAGTGTGTGGAAACTGTGTATAGGTATGTTGAGGTTGACGTTCAAAAGAAATCCCTTATTGGGTCACCTTACATCCTAATTTTCGAGACTCGAAACGAAGTGTGGTTATAGGTGATTGGAGTCCGACATAACCGCCCCGCGGGCTGGTGGAAGAGGTTATCCGCGCGCATATCCGCATAAATAACAGTTAGCCTCTAGCTACCATCATTGTACTAAAGGGATTTTGATAAAGTTATGGCGTGGTCATAATGGAAATGCCTGAAAAAAAGTAATAGCAACCATTGCTTGAACATAAAAACAGTTTAATACGCGCAGGAATTCAGTGTGTCGAGTAAAACTGTCGTTGTTCTAAATGTGAATTTATTAAGATTTTTTATGGTAATCAAATATGTAAGTACTCAATACACACCCGTATACCCATGGGGAATGAAAGTGGTACTATGTCATAGGTAAATCCTACTGCTGCTCTCAACCGTACATTTTCCTAAACCCTGTTTTTTTGGAGAGGACCTCATTTACATGAACTAAAGTCCTAAACTAAAGTCCTTGGATGTGATCGGGACTAACGCAATTATAATGATGATACAGTAGTCGCACTTTACACCTCCGCATCAGCGATCCAGCTGTGAACTGATAACTCTATGGCCGGGGAAAATCGTAATTTTCATCCTGCGTTAATTCCGGTCGCATCTGTAGCGTTCATCTCGGAGATGAGATCCGCTTAACACGATCACGCTTAACAAAACCAAGGCTAAAGCAACAAAGTAATATAAAAAATAACGCAAGAATAATAATGATATAACAGCCGAACTCTAAACTTAGCGATCCAACTGTTAAAGTCTCTATGGTAGGGGAAAGACATCATCTTTATCTACATGTTAATCCCTGTCACATTAGGAGTTTTCACCCCGGGGTCGATAGTCCGTGTTAACGGCTGAAGATAAAACACCCATTATAAAGAGATATATAAAAAGATACTCACAAATCTTTGCAATACTGGCAAAGAAAATCCATAATCCTATGAGGAAGGGTGTTTCAACCCTATGAAACTCGAAGGCAGCTATAACAAAGGTTCTCTCCTTCTTCGGCTTTTCCGTGCTAGGTAGGTTAGTGGTAGTGTCCTGGTGTTGACGCAGCTGTGTGCCCGGGGGCTCGCCAGGGAACGGCGCGACTGGCCCCATAGGGCCGAACCCCACGCCAGGGTACGTAGAGACCCCATCGACTGTAATGGACGGACTTTGTTTCGTAGTGACCTGAAACAAAAGGTGCATGATGTAAGTCAAAGACTAAACTTAATCCATAATGTACTTATATAGTATTAAGTATAATAAAATATAGTGTTAAGTAGTCAATTATTTTTGTCTCAATATAAAACCTTTAAAGTAACTGTTTCCAATTTGAAATCGATTCGAAAAAGTTAGTTTATTAATGCCCCAAAGTTTTTGGTAGACTTCAACACCAATATTCTCCTTACTCAGAAACGAAATCATTTCGTTTTTTTCCTAACCTATTTAAACAATGATCGAAAAATTGCGCCAATAGTACCTACAGTTTTACCTAAAAGTGACCTTATGATTATCGCCGACATAAAAGGCTTTATCTGCTCAAAGTTGAAATGATGGAGAGCTCTTGCACAGAGCGGTGAAATTGACCTTGACCGCGAACACAGAGCTTTTCTTCGAAGAGTGGCCTTCAACAAATTGTTCTCGAAGGTTTTTACTTTTTAAAATGTAACACTTTGACCACACGATATGGTTCTAGATGTAGAAATTTTTATATTCAAACGGCACGGTGCGGTCGGGTTGGTGCGGGCGACACTTAACTTTGTTAATTGCTTTGTTTTTTTTTGCTTTTTATTATTTTTAAATTTTATTGTTGTATTTAATCGTTTTATTTTGTTGGGATATATTTTTTCATGTATAGTGTTGGTGAGTGTGCATAATAAATTGTTCTTTCTTTCTTTCTTCCTTTCATAGATATCTTTCACATTTCCTATCCTCACACTTATAGGTATATATTTCATTAACTTAATTAAACCCTTTCATTTGGCACCAAACGAGGCAGATCCACGTCTTCATGACCGCTAGAGGGTGCTAAATTGGTTTCAGTGGCACGTCATATACCTAAGCAGAGGAAAAACCAAAATTGTCACCATATTGCCATATATCACCAATTAGCCAACCTTTACCCTACCCCATTTGTCCAATTCTAATAACTAGTTGAGGAGTTATGAGGAACAGGTAAACCTACATACATACGTAGCCTGTCGAAATCATAACCCTCTCTTACCTTAGCCATAATCGGGTAAAAACTAAGTATTTAAATAGGTACTTAGTTTTACTAGTACATACAGTCACCTGCAGTAATATGTATACGTTTTAGAACTTTTTCACATTAAACTTGTCGAATTTCATCGTTTCATGTCATTATGTTGACTTGTCATTTATTATTGTGACGAGGTTCCAAAGTGTATACATGTTATTGCAGGTGACTGTACATAATATTACAGTCACCTATGTAGGTGTATCTATACACATAATTATGTATTTATACCAACGATGTTCCATTATAAGTTACTCGAATATTTTAATTTAACAAAATAATTACACGGTTTACAGTAGGTAATCAAATGAATTTATGCTAAACAAATTAAACTGTTTCATAAGTTATAATCCATAAGCACAATCTGGTCCCCTTATTAAGTCGCCGGCCGCTCATTTCATTTTATTTATTATTCACAGGCACGGTTGAAACGAGACCTACGTAGTTTGAGGTAATTAGGCATCCTAATTCTCACGTTTTATTTTATATTTTAGCATTTCCATGTTTAGCTCAGAGTCGGAAAATACAAAATGATCGATCTTCAGTGTTTAGCGTGAGGTGACTGCTATCTGACCTTCACAAACCACTGATAATATTGAAATTTTGTTGTTAGTCCAGATTGTGCGGCGAGGCGGGTCCGGTGAAGACTCCGGGCCCGCACACAACCCGTGACAAACAGAGGCGACTACTATTTTTAATCTATTTTGAAATTCATACATACATACATATGCCCGTAAGCAGAGGTGTATTAAACACCCACATTTCGCCTACTATGATTTACGGTCCCACGTAACAGGGGGCGAACCTACTACTGCCAAATCGGACACTGTAAAAAATGTCGTAGCAAAATAAATTTGGAAAAAAATTTTGCGGTGTAAATCGCAAAGAAATTAATTACTTACGTGCTTAGCCGCACAAGCACTACTAGTTAACGTCTTGGAGAGTATCAGACGCATTCATATGATTTCATAATACCTACATTTTTATGTCTTCAATAAAATATTGCAAGTAAAATTTATGAGGCTACGTGTCACTAAGATGAAAACGCTGCCATAGATGTATATGTATAGTCACGGGTAAAGATCGCGTGAAAAACTCACGCATCCGCGGCAGCCTTCATTCCGTGACATTGCAGATAAAATGTGAAAACCGCCAGGCTACGTATGTAATAAATGCCTGGCAATGGCACCTCCGCCAGGTACCGTAGTGGAGGGTAGCATGCAAGGTTCCACTACTAGGGGTGCCCAAGACCGTGTGAAGTGGAAAAGTGAAAGTCAGAAAGCGGTCCTCGGACTCAGACTGAATTCCTCGGATGCGACCGTGATTAACGCAATCATAATGATGATGCAAGTAAGACTTAGTACAATTTTTACTTATATTCATAAGTACTTAAAACACACCGCTACAAAACTTATAAACCGTTGCGGTCACATTATTTTGTACTACTATTCATTAACCTGTTTTTTTTTTAATAAAAGTAGGAGAACTAAAAGCGACAGGTTTTGTTTTATATTGCAAATGCATGAACCAACTGAGCAAGAAGCAAATGATTGGAAGTTACGACATTAGTCTAGATTACAAAGGCGACATTTTAATTACTTTGTTGATTTACGTTGAGTCTCTTCGTTTTATTACGATTTTAATGACAACAATTTACCTCATTCGTATTTTTTTTCTAAACGATTACTGAGTACCTACTGTACTTTTGTTTTTTCCGTACCTATGCAAAATTCTCACGGATACCGCCTCCACCAAAGTCGGTGGAGGTGATAATGTCCAATTTTTACTAATTCATGGTATTACTAATTCATTGTAATAACAGATTCATCAAATATCTGATAACAGGCTTATTTGAAATCTAGTAAAAGAAAATATTTGAAACATTCATTAGACTATTATATAGATCCACCCTTGAATCTCTATTCACCCCATTTTATGGTACTCACATGAATATGTGGACTGAACGGTCATCCATAGCGTGACCTTCGATGTAGCAGACGCGGAGGTCATTTTATATATTACATTATACTTTATTTAACTCAAATTCAGATAACCCCAATGATAAACCATTTTGATAAAGACCATTTTGTTTCAAATTCTTTTGTTTCCTTAATTTTAATGTAAACATAACAGCAGATAAAAGCATATTATTAAAATGTGCAAAACGATAGCCGCCCGAACAGGGACTTGAACCCTGGACCCTTGGATTAAAAGTCCAATGCTCTACCGACTGAGCTATCCGGGCCATACAGTTGGTGAGCGAAATAGCTGTTTCTATAAATCGTAAAACCAATGTTTCACATAAATTATAAGCCTCTTATTGGCTTCGACTTCGAGTAAATAAAAATGTTATTGATTCACGTTTTCCTCGTAACAGTATCATACATTGTAACCAGTTGTAGTTTAGAGCCATGTAAATAAATACTTGGATTTTCTTTTAACTCTTGCAAGAACCGTTGGCCGTTGGAGCCGAAAGGTCCTTGAATGGAGGCTGAGTACGGGTAGACGAAGCGTGAGACGGGCTCCTGCGAGGTGGACGGATCACATAGTCAAAGTCGCGGGTACCCATTGGATGCAGACCACCTCCAACCGGTCGGATTGGAGATCAATGGGGGAGGCCTATGTTCAGCAGTGGAATTCCTATGGCTAAATTGATGATTATCTGCCTAATGTCAGGTCATATTGTAGATGAAAGTATTATTATTTAATATGTGCCCAAGGTGTATAATCGAACCATCGAATTCACTGTTAAATAATTCGGGATATTCACCATGACTATTTACCAATAATGGTAAATATCCCTAATTATTTAACAGTGAATAAGTAAAAATAAAAAAATACCGTGAAAGTATGTAGATTCACTTATTATATTATCACTAAGTCCAGGGCCCTGTTTAATAAAGCTGACAATTCGACAAGTCCGACATATGTCAGAAATTGACAATTCGACAATTTTTCTGTTTAATAAAACTTACTGGTGACAAAATTGTCACGGTGGAAAATTTACAAATATGTCGGATTTCGCGACAATTTGACATATTTCTGTTTAATAAAACTTTTTGAGCGACAGGTGACAAGTGACAATTTGTCGCGGAAAACTTGTCGAATCTGCTTTATTAAACAGAAAATTGTCACGATAGATTAACATATTTGTAGAATTGTCCGACAATTCTGACAGGAGCATTACCCTCTGTCGCGAAATCATATTTTAATTTCGAAGGTGTAAGAAAGGGTTTCTTATGAACTGTTGATTTGATTCCACGTATGTAACCCAGCAGTGAGAGTAGTGATAATGAATACTTGGAACAAATACAAACGAGGAGACAACGACGATCATTTAAAAGCAGAATCTATTTTTCTTTCTCAATTACAGATTTCTGCTTCAAAGAAAAATTTCGGGTACCTATGTAAAACTACCGTAGAATATTTAATTGCTAAAATTGGTCATAGACTTGAACACGATACAAGCAGAAACCTAGCACTGACACCCGACAAACAAATTTTATGCGCTTTGCATTGGATGGGTTGTGGTTCGCAGTATCACGTTATTGGTGATGCACATGGTCTTAGTAAAGCAACCGTACATCATTGCATAAGAAGGGTATGTGGAGCCGTGACTTCTGAATTACTCGGAGAAGAAGTTCGCTGGCCTGATAATTGTAACCGAATACCAGCACTTTTCATGAGTCATAATGGAATACCTAGAATATCTGGTATTGTGGACGGTTCCTTAATTCCTCTAGATGCACCTTATCAAAATGAATCTGCGTTTGTAGACAGAAACGGAAACCACTCAATTAATATTATGGTGGTATGCGGACCAAACTTGGAAATTTTCTACGCATCTGCAAGATGGCCTGGCTCTGTTCACGATGCCAGAGTGATGAGATGCTCTTCTTTAGCACAGACATGGGAAAGTGGGTGGAGGTCATTCCCAAACGCATTACTCTTAGGAGACAGTGGATATGGTTTAAAAAAGTGGCTTTTGACGCCTAATATACCAATACAAATACCAAGGAACTAGAAAGATTCTTGTGTGCTTTTAAATCAACAAGAAGAATGGTGGAAAATAGTCAAAGGCGACAAAATTGTCGCGACAATTCGACAATTGTCGTGACGTAATAATTTGATTGTGGTTTTGTGACATATGTCGAGATTTATTAAACGGGTTTTTAAATGACTAATATGTCAAGATTTCACAGTCGATTTTTGACATATTTGTCACCTTTATTTAACAGCCTTAGCGCGACAATTCCACAATTTTGTCATTATTTGACATATATGTCGAATTGTCAGCTTTATTAAACAGGGCCCAGATTAAGTATATACGTCACTTGTTATTAGTAATTAAGGTATTAAGTGTTCGTTTTCATAATAACTACCTAGTAATTATCTAGTAACGTGTTATTTTCCGCAATATAGCCATCGAAAATTAGAATACAATAAAGTGTCGCAGTATAATTACAATACACTTACCTTGAGTAAAGTCCACAGCTTTATAACATAACTCCTGTTAGCAGTAGTACCTACCTATACCAATTCAGTTGGTACAAAAAGGTACCCGTTGCATTGGTAATAGGTACGTCGGCATTAAGAACTCGTTAGATAAAAAAGAAGTCGGTCTGACCAGGTGAGAAAATAATCTTAGATTACCGAAACCGAATAGGTACAATGATTGATTGGTGAAAAGTGGGTGTCCTTTCACCTCTGTCTAATGCTTCTGGGTTAGCAAACCAGATATAAATTGTTTTATGTACATTATGTGTAAAATAGATACCTATGTTTTTTTATTACCACTAACGTGGTAGACAAGCATAAGACCCTCCCGATGGCAAGTGGCTATTGTGGCGTGACGTTTGCAACCCCAGGGGTATAACAATCGTTTTGCCGACCCTGTAGAGGAGAGAGGGAGGAGGGGGTTGGGTGAGGGTTAAGACAGTTTCTGTGCTGTCTGTGCAGAAGACAAAGCAAGGTTTAATACCATCACATAGCAGTATCAACTAAGCCCTCAGTCTTCCCACAGACACCACAAGATCATATGACCCAGAATCCCAGATTCTATACGAGTTGTGGACCCAAAATGTACTCAAAAAGCGTTCTATACGCGCTATACCTACGCGTTTTAGGGATTTCTTTGAAGGATTTCACGATGGGCCGTGAGTTTGTCTGACGTCAATGTGGTATAAAAACATTATGTAGGTCTATATGAGCCTAAAGATAGAGCTTAGATAGAATCAGGAAAGAACGAGATAAGATGAGTCCAGATAGCTGTATACATACCATTCTACGAGACTCCCTGTTGTAATTAGAAATATACTTATTAATCAATTTTAATTTAATTAAAACTTTACCGAAAAGGTTATCATTGAAATTCAACAATATTTAAATGTGAACAGACTTGAAACCCTAATTATTTGCTAGGCTTCTCAAACAAAACATTGTAATTAGATTAAGCTACTAGAATAGGCAAGTCATTTGTATGGCAACTACAAAAAAGTGGTGTACCTATCCTTGGTCGTCGATTTCCTGTCGTTCGCGATACTGAGCCTAGTTAACGCAGATCGCGCCCAACCGATTGTATTGATTGTCGGATTGGAGGTCAATGGGGGAGGCCTATGTTCAGCAGTGGACGTCCTATGGAAGAAATGATGATGACTCAGTCAACATTTCTGAACTGGACTATGACTTACTACGTGCACTCACTTCATTAAATTTACGAGAACAGCTGTGCCAACAATATCGGTTTTAATATTAGTCATTCTGTGTTGTTATACTAATAGCCATCTACCGGGTACAATTGTTAAAATAAACAATAATATAAGAATAGAACCCTATTAATTACTTTAAAAATTGTGAAACCCTAGAGCCCATTGTATAACTACTTATGAGGTCCAATGAATGGTGCTGAAACAAGAGGATATCAGCAAGAAAAAATGGACACCTACCTAATCCATCGTACTTCTAAACAAACCTGGTACCCGATCACAATGGCACCTTTGAGAACGATTGTAAAAACTTCGTCTCTTCCTCGTGATTTCCATAAGTTGATATGAAAAAATGGTCGCACGCTTATGTTAACTAATTTAGCTAAGGATTGGTACGGCCCGGATAGCTCAGTCGGTAGAGCATTGGACTTTTAATCCAAGGGTCCAGGGTTCAAGTCCCTGTTCGGGCGAGTTCTTTTTGGAATTCTTGTTCCATTTTTCTAAATTAAGTCAAATATAAGTTGTTTTTACTTTTGTCTTTATTATGATTATTACAGTATTAAATTTTTTATTAATATTAATATTTTGGTAATTTTGAGGTTAGTTAGATAGACAAAGTGTATTATTACTAGGTGTTCAACGTAGTGTATATAAAGGGTGTAAAATAAAAAAAAATAGATGGGAACAAAAATCACTTAGCCAAAAACCGTGCTAAATCGTATGCCAAATAATCGAACGTTCATGAAATCGAATGTTTTATATACCGAACATTCAATATTTCGTAAACTCGGATCATTCTCACTAGTTCCACCAACAATTACTTCCTCAATACATCGAGTATTCTAAATATCGAATGTTAGTTCAAGCGAGCGTTCAACGCATCGCAAATTCATTCTTATATTTAATTTAACACCACAACGACATCCTCAGTATGGATGGAACGGTGTCATACTAGACACGCATATTTCCCCACGAAAAAAAAAGGAAACAATAGTCTGGTTGTGTGGAGAACATAAAGACCTGCTCCCCAAGATGACGAAACGAGACGCCTCAATAGATTATGTCAGGTCTTCCGAATTCCGAATCTACATTCGTCATCGCTCTGAAAATGTATGGAAGTGACATTTGCTGTCATTCAAATGACATTACATTCTGACAGTAAATGTCACTCCCATACATTTTCAGAGTGATGACGAATCTAGATTCGGGGGTCTAGCCAAAATGCATTCGGCATTTTGGCTAGACCCCCTGGTCCCTATTCTTTTGTCGCCCGACCCCAGTCTATGTCGCACTTGCTCTCTTCCTCACTGAACCCTTACACTTGCACTTCCGAAGACATCTGTAGAGCAACGGAAAACGCCATCGCTGTAGTCAACTATTGGGCCAATAAGATTTAAAAAAACTTAAAGAATCTGCCATATATGCTAGATTTACCCGAGCCATTAACTTGAACAAGAAGAAGGCCCCGCTTAAAGGACCAGGGACTGTAGGAGGATGAACTATTAGATAAATAAGAATGTAATGAACCGTCTGATACTCTCCAAGACGTTAACTGGTAGTGCTTGTGCGGCTAAGCACGTAATTAATTTCCTTATGATTTATATCGCATATCAAGAAATCGGGTCAATAATTTTTTCCAAATTTATTTAGCTGCAACATTTTTGATTAGAAATTTATTTTCGGCATAGCCATTTTTTGTACAAAATGCCCGATTGGTGGTAATAGGTTCGCACCCAATAGTGTGTAATAACGTGGGATCGAAAATCATAGTTGGCGAAATGTGAGTGTTTGATGCACCTCTGCCTACCCCTTCGGGGATTACGGGCGTGAGCATGTATGTATGTATTATGTATGTATAAACCTTATTATATAAAAATGTAGTTAAAAATACTTACTTCAAGGGGGGTGCAGTGTGCGCAGGACAGGAGAGCGACGGCTGCCACCCACAGGGCCGGCCTGCACGCTCGCCGGCTCAGATTCACTCCATGTTTTAGTGACGTCATAACTATGTCGTATTATCACCTTTCACACATTTACACAAAACACTGGTTTCACTCACTTGGGTTATAAACTGTTAATGATGGCCCATTTTTGTCTCACACAGTCTTGGAATTGACTAGATAAGCTGTATTGAAATAAATCATTAACAATTTAGATAATTAAATTATTTAAAATATTCTACTCAACGTTATCTAAACCCAAAATAAGCACAGTTTTACTAACTTAAGTATTGGGATTTAGAATGGGGACAAACACATTTAATTATACATAGGAACGTTATTATACAAAGGAATAAAACTTGCGCCACATTAGCAGTAGAACGCCACCACTTATACTTACTTCAAAAACTTGACTCTACTAATTATCCACCATTGTCAAACTATCGAGATTATAAAAAACGCTATTCAATTTACAATTTTATTGCTACGCATTTAATCATTCTCTGAGCCTATTCCCAACACAGTTGGGATCGGCTTACTAGTCTACTCAATTAAAGTCTAAAAATTAAATCGCAGAGTGTAGAGTGAAGGAAACGATGTAATGAACTGTTTTCATTTAATTTTGAACTTTAACTGTACTTGATATAACAGAAAATTCAATGGCAGTATCTGTATCTGTATTCTTTTTTTTATGCTCGACCGCGTGCGTTTAGACCAATATCTCACCTGGTGGTAAGTGATGATGTGGTCCACAGTGGAGCCTAGAAGTAACCTATTCACTCTAGTCTTGAAGACTTCTGTAATCTCAGTGGTTAGACAATAATATATAATTAACATTTGTTAGAATCGGTGTCGTAGCCACGTATTCTGTGGCATACAAATTTAATAATAACCCTATTAGGTACTGCCAAAGTTTATATTGTTTATAAAATAAATAGAAACAGAAATTGAACTCAGCGGGATAGCATAATTATTGTTAGATTAAACTTCAACTGTGTAATTATTTTCCGACATAATTGTTTAAGGGTTGATAAATATAAAACGACTTATGGCGTCAATAAAAAGGCGTAAGGCATAACATTAGATATTAGAATAGAGTATTACTTATACGAAGAAAATAGATCGTGTGAGGGACACGCCATTCACCCACACGGTTTAATCATCCAAACGATAGCAATAGTAAAATATTACTAATTGTCACAGAAAGGAAACCACTACAGAGCGACAAAGGTCCTGAAGATGCCTCGTGTAGAGGCGAAACACGTGTCGAAGTTTGTTCTTCGCAATTGCGGAATATTACACAATACGAAATTATATTCCCTCGGTAAGAAGTCTTTGATGGGTGCGGTTTGGAATTCCTTTCTATGACAATTAGTAATATTTTATTATTGCTATCGTTGGAATTGTTAAACCGTCGGTGAGTAGTAGGTCTCCCCCAATTAATTTCTTGTAATGGATATCCACCATGTAACGTCTACGTCAATATTTATGTCTTATGCATTTTCTGTATATCGTTCACGACTAAAATATATTCAATTGATTACAATTCGCAATGCTGAGAGCCACTACTTAAAATATTTTTAATTAAGTACCTACTGCATATAGATGAAATACTCAATATATAACACACTGACTGCATTATGACAGTAGTAGGTAAGCTGTTTGTAAACCGACTGCTAAAATAATAATGCACTGAAAAGTAAAAAAAAAATAACTTCAGATATACATACCTCAAAAGATAAAAATGTGCGTAAAAATTATGACGTAGGTAGCCTATGAAATTCCTCATCATATCTCTAAGAAATTTAAATGGGACCGGACCATCTCGGAATATACCTCATTTGAAGAAAAAAAAAACTTAGCAAATATGTTCACTGCTGAATGTGCTATGCACGTACAAACATAAAAAAAACGAAGAAAACCTCCTGCTTTTTCAGAAGTCGGTTAAAAACCAGGCTAACGCACAATGTGTGTTATGTTGACGTCTCTGTTGTTGCGAAGGTCCATAGGCCACAGTGGTCACTTTTCATCAGGTGTGCCGTGTGCTTGTTTGCCACCGCAGTGGCATAAATATAATAACCCTAACTAATTAGTATCCTAATTTACTTCAATTCGTAAACAGAACTAATCGGGTGTATTGCATAACTTCGTAGTCATTTCAACATTTCCAACCCGTAAAAGATTCCATTGTAGGGCGCCTTTTGTTTCTGTCAACAATGCAACACCGACAGCTGACAATACTAACGTAAATGTTGTGTAAGTAATTAGTTTGTTATTGAATCAATACGCAATATAGTCGGGGATATACTGCAAACCAGCCTAACTGCGGGCCTGGGGGTGACGGGTGGAGCCGCCTGTCACTCTAGCAGAAGCAGGCCGCGGCGGCGGCGGCGCAAAGTGCGCCTCCCCATACCCGGGGGCTAGATGGGGACACCGTGGTCCTTACACCCGACGGGGGTCATCTCAAAGAGAAGGCCTCGGATCTGGCGGGGTGCGAGGGATATGTTGGCTACTACCTCACCTCCGGCAACTGAAGACCCAAAGACGGTGTGCGTTTTAGTCGGTTCGAGTCCGACAAAACCTACCCAACCGGCTCCGGTGGGGGGTATCCGTGAGGACTTTTCGCACGATAAAAAAAAGCCTAACTAGTTTTGGTAGTCGGTAGCAACGTATAGAACTAGGGAGTGACACCGTCCATAAGTACCTAATACCAATGTAGCGCCATTCCGCTCGCACTCATTGTCTTTGCCGCAGACTTCGTACGAGTGGGAGCAAAATGGTATTTTAGTATTTCTTAAGGCAATGTATTTCTCTCTAGTTTTTTTTTCTTTTTTTTTCAGGAAAGTATTTTAGCAACCGACATTGCTAATAGGTAAGTATATTTACCCTCTAACCCCTCCATATAAGCTCAATGGTTTGTGTTCGCATTGTAATGGCCAAGATTCGAAAACGGGACCTCTCGGTCGTAAGTTCTTGTGCTCCGTCTATGTTATTTTTTTAGTCTGTATTTAGATACAAATAGAGGTGCAGTGGGCTCCAAAAGTTCTTGAACAATTTAAAACTAAAATTGTATGAATGATGCCACTACTAAACTAGTAGTTTAGTAGTGGCATCATTCTTAGAAGCTACATACATACAAACATACATATAGGCAGAGATGTATTAAACACCCACATTTCGCCAACTATGATATTCGGTCCCACATAATAGGGGCCAAGCCTATTGCTGCCAATCGGGCACTTTGTAAATAAATGGGTATGCCGAAAATAAATTCCTAACCGAAAATGTTGCAGCTTAATAAATTTGGTAAAAAAATTTTGACCCGATTACTTGCTATGCGGATTGGATAGTAGATCTACTTATTAATGTAATTAAGATACTACTTGCAGAGTTTACTTATTTTTTTATAAGGAAACAAGGCATCGGTCTTGTATATTTTGTTACCTCTATGTTACTTTTGGTTAAATTAAACTTAGCTGTCAAAGGATTATAGTTCTTGAGATGTCTAGAAACCCCTCCGGAGCAGTACATTATACTTGCTCACAAGCATATTTGCAAAACATCATATTCTCGTGTTATGATATTATCGTCATGCTTTTGAAGCCCACTGTACCTAATAAAACTACTTTTATAATATAAAAGAAAAACAAGAGCTGTCTTGCATTAATTTTCGAAATGAGTATTCTGAATGGGGTCGCACAGAATCATAATGGAATAAGCTATATAATGTTGGCGGGTGTCGCCAAGTCGGCGCCTCATCCCGACTTTCAAGGAGGCTAACTGGTGCGACGTGAGGACTTACGTGCCTATGTTATAACTAGAGTAGTTTAGTCCTGCCATATCATGTTACTAAAGTATTTTTCCTAGTTCTCTAGTTACAAATACGCAGATGCTCTAGAAAAGTACCTATAGTCGTAAAATTCAACCATCAGGAGTTTTAGGACAGTCATTTACTAAGAGAATTTGCATTGATTTGTTTTCTGGAATACAATAAAGTAAATTGAACCCTAGGCATTTTTTTAGGATACAACAATATGGCGGAACTTCGTTTTATGACAAGCTGACTGAAGGTCTTCACCTTGAAGGATGAATTCAAATACTTACTAACCTTCTTTTGCTGAATGAAGGCAACGAAAGGCAACCATTATAGTGCCAACGAAATAGTGTAAACAGTTTCATGTGTTTGTTTGCTAGTAGTATGAAAGAAAATTAATCCATACAAGGAGAGAAAATAAAAAGCAAGCTAATCTAAAATAATTCAAGAACATTTCTTATTGCCAACTGTTTCAAAAATCACGTCTTTTTTCGAAATTTCTATGAATAGACGTCTTCGTAAATAGATACGTTCTTACTAATTTTTTTACAGTGCTGCCAACCTTATAAAAACTTAATAATGAAGTTCCCCATCTTGAAAAGTTAATGGTGGGCCCTAGGGTGAAAGTTAGGAGAAATTCTGTGTGAAAGGATCCAAGAGAGAGTGAGAGGAACGTTTGATTCTAAATAAACCTTTGAGCTCTCAGTCCTACCGCACTATAAAATAAAATGGCCGTAAACATGAACGATAGTAAGTACGTCCCTTCCGAAGAAATTTCCACACCATTGTCCAATGGTATGGCTGCAAATTGAGTAAACAATTGTTCCTTTGTGAATAGATATTTCATTAGATGTTGTAACCGTACACAGAATTTCTATTGACATTTTTATAGTTATCTTGCTGTTACCCGCGGCTCCGCTCACGTGGGCTTCTGATCCCGTTACCGCTGTTCCTTAAAAACTTTCCTTAGAGTTCAAAGAATCATCATTCTCTGAATCTTTTCCCTACTCAGTGGTTGGTCGGCTTTCCAGACTAACTGTGATGCGGCTGAAAATCGATATTTTCCGTGAAGCGACTGCCATCTGACCTCCACAACCAATGGTCCAATGACCAATGGCGATATCGAAGTTCCGAGAGAAAGTTCTTACAGTTCAAGGAATATTTATATAAAAAATTACTCGAATTGGTTCAGCCGTATTCGAGTTTTGCGCTCAGTAAGCTATTTTCGCGATTCATTTTTATTAATATATAAGTAAGTAGATAACGAATAAGCATAGGGCCCGTACGCTGGTAATGACCTGTAGAGTATTTTTTAAAGCAAATGGAACATATCACTAGGGTAGTCAATTTCGATTTGAAGAGATAAAATAATATATATTTGATGAAAAAAGAAAGAGAACAGATTTTGTTCAATTTCTAAAAGGATTTTGGTAATTTTTACAACACAAGAATATTTTTTCTCATTAAACTTAACATAATTACACGATTCGCGAAACTTATTATTATAGTAGAGTTTTATAGTTATGATTATAGGTGCCTATGTATCATTATTTAAACTTTATTTTTGTAAATTTAGTAATTATGAAATCAAAAATAACTTTTTTATGAATCATAGGTTGTATAGTACCTTCCTACGCTAGTGCTCATTGTGTGTAAATCTCACAAATCATTTAATAGCATGTTAATATTAACCTATTATAAAGTATACTATAAGAAGTAAAAAATAAGAATAATCCAGTACACTATCCAATATACATAAATATCTGTACAAAGTCATCAATCAACAAGAGATTTGTTTCGTTCGCGATTATTTACCTGCCAGTTCGTTGGTGGTGGTATATATGGATACGCAATGCAAACGAATGACTATGATTTGTTATTGATGGATCGACTGTCACGTGCTGTTCGCTACATCAATAAAAATGAATAGGTAAGCCTTTGTATAGGAACAATTCAAAATCATTTTTTTTAATATACGTTGTAGCTACCTTTGCTTACCCTTCTCTCTCTCAATGAAAAAAAACTAATCAAATGAAATCAAAATTCATTTATTGTTTGTCACAGGAATTACTTAGTAGATGTTTTCATAAAACTGACATCAGATCACAGAAAAGGTACCTATCATTTTATTACCGTGACCAAACCAAATCATTTTTATTAATCAGAGATACAGTGCACGGCATCTAACTTGGCAAGATTTTGTAACTAGTAGTTGGGGTAAGTTCGCGCATCGTACACTTAGAGGCACAAAAAGTGCTTTTCATTATTCTATTCATTCACTAGAATGCCATCATTTGTTTACCGCAAAAGAGACCCAAATCGTTTCAGATGCGCTGACGGTTCTTGCCAAGTTACTTGCCGATATCTATACAATGTCTTGATCACACGCATCGGGTGGAGTGACGAGTCAGTAAATAAAATTATACTTGGCCGAGACAGTGATGTCAGGCAGTAGCTGTTCACACATATTTGGAAATAAGCACATTCCGTTCAGTTCTACTTAGACTACATTATGGACACGACGTCTATTAAAAAGATTATTAGGTGATATAGTTATTTACAGACAAATAAGTATTCAAATTACCTTTAGTAATCGGTCAGTAAGATAAATCCGCCAGAAATAATTTGAAACAACAGTGGCTGATTTCATCATTTACTTTATATTGTATAACATTTTAAATCTACTCAATAACGCCTTTTTTTCTGTGCGCAAAATTCCCATGGATAACGCCTCCACCAAAATCGGTGGTGGACATTATGTCGGACTCGAACCGATTAAAACGCACGCCGTCTATAGGTCTTTGATTGCCGGAGGTGAGATTATACAAGACATATTATGTATGCCATAATATGTCTTGTATGATTATGTATGCCAACCAATAGAAACAAACTATTTTTTTGATTTTGCTGACAAAACACACCTTGATGCTGACGGAAATTGTTTTAATTAACTAAATCCAAATGACAGATAATAAAACTGAATAAAAAAATAGCTGGGTGCTTTCGGTTGTCGCATGTCTACTACTGCAGAGGCCTTGAACTCGCTACTGAAAGGTACATACATGCTACATGTAGCACAGACGGTCACGTAGCTAACAACTGAAGATTCCGGTAATCCGGTCGAACGATCTAGTAGAATTATATTTTACATTTGGAATCCTACCCTCAGTCACGTTTGAGGTAAACGATTTACTTTGTATCGATTGAGGATTACTCGATTTAGTATACGAATATTCTTTATTTATTTGCTGTTATCTTCAATATAATCCCCTGATATTTCAGTTTATATCGCAAAATTGACAGCACAGAGACTCTCTTAATCTTTTCCTTCCCTCGCTCTTCTCGATTGGTACGAATGTGACTGTCTTGGTGTTGCAAACGTCCATAGGCCACGGTTACAACTTTCCATCAGGCAGGCCGCGGGCATGCCTGCCACCTAAGTGGTATAAAAAAAATTTTGTTAACGAAATGTTTATGAACCTAATTACACGTTATGATACTCTTAGTTATTACAACACCAACATACAGATATAGGCAAGAGTTATGAACCCAGAATGTACTCAAAATGCCCTCTATACGCGCAGTACCTACGCTGTTTTGAGCTATCTTTTGAGGATAGCATGACGTCACGGAATACTATCTATATGTTATACCGTGATGGGGTGCAAGTTCAAATCCGAACTTTTAATTTGCACCCTTATATCACGAACGAGTTAAGTCCAAGATCCGATAGATCTACGAACACGAGGCATGGAAAAATCTAGATATAGTAAGTAGTAAAGACACCCTAAGACCGACCCTAACTAGAGTTTAAGTAAACTACTCAATTGCCACTTAGCCACAAGCCCACCTTTATTTATTTTCAGTACCAAGACCCAGATACCAAGACATCTTTTTTACGTCTTTTGTAAAGTAACATAAGTTTAATTACCAAATACTTCAACACGTTTAAAAGTTTTGAAATGACTCAGATAGAGACCGTAAATTTTTTCACCTTTGAATAAACAGTAGATATATCCCCAATTATAATATAGCGCCCAAAGAACTGTATCATATTTCAATAATTTCAAAACGCTCATGTCTATAAATATTGATAACACACTTGCAATTGGAGTGCCGCAAGGCGAAACCGGTCAGGTTCAATAATAAATATATAGGAGAAGTACAAGTGTGTTAATATATCAATAAGTTCCACCAAGTGCCATCAATCAACATTATAAATAGCTCTAGTGTATTATTTTGGGAGATTTCGGGATATTATTTTAATGGACTGCTGAGACGAGGTCTCGAGTTCGATCCCAGGTTTACCATGGTACACACCAATGACTTTTCGATGCTTTTCGAAGTTATGTGTGTATTTATCGCAGGTTTATAAGTGCATCGGAGAGCACGTTAAGCCGTCGGTCCCGGTTGCCATACAAACATCTATGGCAGTCGTTACGGGTAGTTGGAGCCCTCAAAAGTCCAACCAGCCTAACTTGGAACTTCGATATCGCCATTGGTCATTAGACCATTGGTTGTGGAGGTCAGATGGCAGTCGCTTCACGGAAAATATCGAAGTTCAGCCGCATCACAGTTAGACTGGAAAGCCGACCCCAACTGAGTTAGGAAAAAGGTTTAGGGAATGATTCGGGATATTTACCATTGTATTAAGTTTAACGTTAGGTGTTAATTGTTAACGAGTCTTTAAGTGGAGACTGCTAGAAGGCAAACAGAAGGACGCTCTCTGGCCAGGTGGACTGATTACCTGAAAAAGGCGACTGGGACAGACTGAATTCAGAGGGCGGAGGACAGGGAGAGGCCTATGTCCAGCTGCAGTGCAGTCCCCGGACTGCAATAGGCTAATTGATTGATATTGATCAATCAATCGGACTTAGAATGTTGGAAACATATCAATGTTCACATTCTGAAAAATCGATAAAGGTACTCCTAAAACTTTAACCGCCAAGCCATGCGCCAGTTCCTTTCTTTGCAACAGTTCCGAAACATCGGAAACTTTACACTATCTGGTTCCCCAACCTTCTTTTGTCAACTAATTACCGTTCGACTTACAGGTTAGGTTTATTTAGAAACTGAATCTCTGTAGGTATAGGTCTTACGCACCCACACACTTCACTGAATAAAATTATTACCTACAAAGTACACCAAGAGAAATTACAAGGTCAAGCATAAACATTTTGCTACGTAAATAAACTACGCCGTATAAAGAAATGGTGTAACAATTGACATTTGAATAAAAAGAAGAAATAAAGAAGTAATACGATTGATATTTATCGTAATTGAATTGAATGTTAAATGAATATTTACAAATGATCGAACATAATTATTGTAACCTGAATACGTAAAAAAATATAATTTCATATTCTCAGTGGAGAATCGCACAACGTTGATATTGGTTGTATTTATAACGATCACTGTAACAGAACAGAAAATATCTATAAAATATAGTACCTAAGTAGACAAGTGTACGTATACGTACTTAATTACTAGTATCTATCAAATAATCACAATCCCATTGTTCCCGGTAGAGGAATGTAGTAATTTAATACCTTTAGTCGCTGAGTACCTAAAACGCAGTCGGTCAATTTCGCGTTATGCCAAAATGTCATTTAAAATTAGCGTTTCAACTATAGCTCTAATCCCTAAGGCTATAAAATTACTACATCAGCTCTTCAGGTAGTTGAGAACCGAAACGAACAGGCTACCCGTAACCCCTGTAGAAACAATTTTGAGATAGCAATAATTCCTGGAAAATTCTCTGCAAGGGTATACATACGAGATGTCTTGCAATAGGCTATCGCGATACAACGCCGACCGTTAGGTTTTAGTCTGTTCGATAAGATGCCAATATGGCCACTTCAGCACTAACCCGTGGGCTCACCACACATAGGAAAGGGCTGAAGACGGTCGTTGATTTCCCAATATTTGCCTCAGTGCATCACTGACACCGAGTAACGTGTCATAAACTGATGTGTAATATTATTCATTTTACGAAACAAAAAAAATACAAAAGGTCATGTAATTTACCAGCTCATGAACATACCTCAATCCCAAGATACCAGAAGATAGTGGAATCATATTCGATATGAAAGTAATTTGAGTTTTCTCCTCGCGAATGAGTATCTCATTTATTTATGATACCCTAGAGGTGTCATATGTTATGACAAGTGACAACTAAGTCAGGCTGAAGACACCCACACAGCCCCAGACGTTCATAAATTTATAGTCTGGTAGACCATATAGTTATACAGGGTATATTTTAGTGGGCACTTCTTCTTCTGTCGAATCAACGGCATTTTTGGGTTACCGTGTCGTGGTGTAGTAACTTATTTCACAGCAGCGCCGCTATTCACGGAGAGGGCCCGAGCATAGGTTTCACTTTTCGGGAAGGCATACTACGTCCCCTACTACTACGGGGCACTAAAGGTAGGTTACCTTAACCATTATAGTTAAAGTAGAACGTTTTTAGGAGAACTTACAGAACTTTTTAAGACATTCTGAGTTGCGATTACAGTTTTTGGAAATATCGTATGGCCAGCAAGATAAATACAAAAATACCAAATGGTTTTTTTGTGTGTTATCTGTTAGTCAGCAGGTGTACGAGTCCTTAAGATAGATTGGCTACAAGGAGGAAGAGGTGCACGAAGAATTTAATGGGGCCACCTATGGCGATTTAAGCCCTACTGTAAGTGTATAATAATTGAATTATTCTCATGAACTAACATTATAACAAATCCAATAAATATCTACATCGTTAATTCATTGAAAGCAGGTGCTATGTCCCATGACAAAACGAATGCAGTTCAAGGGCGAGTGAATAGTGCAGCCGTATGTGACAGAGAAAACTTCGTTGTATATTTATAGTCAGTGGGGGTGTTGGTCAAACGAATGAATTCTCGTAGCCGACCTACTTTCTTACTTCATGATCGATTTTTAAAATAAACAACAAAAACGAGCCTAGATTTACGGCAGTATAATCAAGAGTATCTTTTAAGCTTTTTATCTATCTAATACGAATAATAGATGTGAATAAATAATTTGTTTGAACGCAATACCTACAGGCGCGTCCAGATTCATGACATGAATAGCGGACCGTATATTGACCGTAATTTGAAAAGTCACCCTTTGGAGAAGGTTTTAGGCTACTACAATTATAACATGATGCTAGCTAATACTTTGGTTGTCGACTGTATTTACCTACATTATTACTAAGAACAGACTATAACGTAGACTTATACATTTACATACGTAACGAACGTAACGTGTGTAATGAATATACCAAGAAGTGCTGGCTTGGTGTCACAGAGGGTCACATGCGTGCAAATGGTCCCACTTCTAGGGATGCCCAAGATCGTGCGAAGTGGAGCAGTAAAAGCCGGAAAGTGGACCCCGTTTTCAAAATGAGGGCCCCGAAAACGCCTGGGCTTTTTTCAAAACAGTTGAATACTACATACATTTACATAACACATAATGAGACTGCACAATCCGTATGGAGATCTAATCTGGAACACTCTCCGCGATGGTAATTGGCGAGACAATCGCTTGAGTGGCCAACGCCATCTGTGCAATAATTTGATTTACCAACAACTAATACGTTCAATTGACTCAACTAGGGTTGGATTTCAGTTCATTCCATCAGGGAAATTCCATGTCCTAGTTTTATTCAAAATTTGTTGTTCATCCGAGCGCCATTTTATCTTTTAAATGAGCGACTACCGTCTAATATCCTAATTCATTCCAGATGTAATGATTTATAGGTGAGCCCGCTTTTGATGAGTTCCCATACGCCCTGAAGTAGGTCTATTGACTGTACAAAGGTAGCATAAGCCTTTAGATTAGAACTTCTGCTTTACTTCTGGATCGCATTGAATTTGATTCCAATCGAGGCTTTTAATTTAGTGTTAAGTAATACTGGACTCGATCCTACAGATCGTAAGTTATCAATGAAATTCAGCCTAAGAATTTTTTGAAGAAGGATTTGAAGTTTCAGGGCTTACAAACGACAGCACAGTCTTACCATTGACAACCCTGTTAAGCTCTAGGCAAGGCGAAGGGTTAACTGGTATAATTAATTTATATCACATGGTGGATTTACGATCCTTTGCATCAAGAATGTCAGTCGTTATACGGGGTGAGATCTCAGTAGGAACGTCTACGGAATTGAAATTTAACAGGAGAGTCCTGCTAATTATTCTCTTAAATATGAAAGTTAGAAAAAACAAAAACGGTAGAAAATTTGTGGAAGACAGGTACATAGACTGTTTATAGTAAGATATAGAATAGCAAGAAAGAGCTGCATTTATTCTCGGGAATTGTGGGTCGTACAAACAGAATCAGTATTTCACGCAGAGGGAGTCACGGGCAAAAGTAAGTACTTAACTAATATGATATTATACCTAAATAATCCTATACCAACCGTTCACATTTAGACTCACAATAATTTTAGGACCAAAGTTATCCGAAATTGCTGTTCAAATTGCGCTCAAAGTTCGATTGAGTAAGTTTTTACGATTATTCGTTGGGGACTTGTATCTACATTTTACTACATAGATACATTTAATTGGAGTTTGGTTGAAAATCAGAACTTTTATTGCATTTATATAGTTCCCGGTAGAGTAGACTTTTAGCTACCTCATCTTTTCCCATGTGGTGTCGTAGGAGACAAATATATACAGTTCAAGCTCAGTCTCAGATGCCTGGTACGAGTCAACAAAACAGTGCCCGGAATACGACAATAGGCCCACCTTCTATTACGTGGGACCGAATACAATAGTTGGTGAAATGTAAGGATTAATTCACCTTCGTTCTTTAGCTTTCAAAAATCTTGTTTTCCTTAATTATAAAAATTTTAAGTAGTAAAATCTCTTTGATCTTCAAAAATAGAATATTTTTCTGGTAGTTTTTTAAGCGTTTTTTTTTACGACGTAGCTAGGGAATTATTTCTATGACTCAGAGCTTTTACAAATGAGCAGTAAACGGATAAGGATACGAAATAAAATGATAACATACTTATGCATTTCACAAATTATAACTTAAATAGAAACCACAAACTCGATGCAGTGATACTCGTAGCTGACAATGTGAAAACCGCTGGAAGTAAGCATCCATGCAGTGGATTACCTAGTTACGATTCATTGACACAAAGTTAGTTTATTTCGAATATTGATACGTGACATTCTGTTCGCAATTTGAATTCAATCGATAATACAGCCATGTTTTGGGTATCGCGTGTTCTCTGCATTTCAATATAAGTACCTACTTATCAAGTTATTGAAATGCAGTGCAACGTTTCTTTGTATCTCGATTTGGGCATTCAACTAGTTGCTACTTGCTAGGCAGTAAGTATCGAATGGTTGTTTGAAAAAAGGTAACCCGACACTACGCCATACTACACAGAGACTTACTAACAATATGTACTTGACAATTTTACATTCTCGTAGCAAAGGCTACGAATAATGCAGCCTCTACATATCCGGGGGCTAGACTCAATGGGACACCGTGGTTCCCACATCAAGAGAAGGTCGTCATCTCAAAAGAGATGGCCCCAAGTCTGCCCGGGTGCGAGAGATATGGCTTTTATTATTTCGTCTTCGGCAATCAAAGAAGCTAAAATGCAAGCCGTCTTTGGGAGACGGCTTGCATTTTAGCCGGGTTGACATCATCACCTCCACCGGCTTTGGCTGTGATATCCGTCGGGATTTTGCGCACAAAAAATAGTACCTACTTATAATCGGAGCTATACATTAATGAAACTTATTATCGAAATGTAGAGTAAATCTAGATTGTATTTTGAACATACTTATATTAATAATTTTATATATAAGAAATGGCCCTCTGTTCTTTGAAAGACTTTTATACACTTCGGTACGAACATAATCACTTGGTCGTCCCTACAAATAGGGTTTAGCGGCGAGTTTCCACAACAAAAAGACTAATATAATGTTTTATTCTGTTCTATATTGTGACGGACAATATTTATCCACAGCGGAGCCTGTAAAGCGCCCAAACAAACATTGTTTCGTCCATCATTAATCACACAACGCTACGTACAGTTTAATTAAACATTACTTGGGCCATTTTACTCTCGAAAATGAGGACAAAATACTTAGATTATGTGAAAGCTTGTATGCATAACTTGTAGCATATGGGTTGAATACAGGTCATAATACACAGGATTCTAGACTAGATTTTTAGAATATCCGCTTGGGAACAGTTTAGGTAACTTAACCTACTGTTCCCGAGCGTATCATAACATACTAACGAATTTTATTTAGGTTTGTTGGTTTTTTTTTTATTATGACAATTAGTGATATTTTACCCAATCGTTGGGATTGTCAAACCATCGTGGGTGATGAGAGAAATGCTCTCTATCCCCCCCAATATATCATCTTGTTCAACATCTTATTTTTTTGTACGTTTATGTCGTTTTATTGAGTTCACCTCGCCTGATGGTAAGCAAGGGTGTAGTCCGTTACAGGTGACGTAGCTGGAACGGCGGCGGTCCCCACCCTGACGGCCTTGACAGTTGTTTTTCACGCCCTGCTTAAAGGAACCGAGTTTGTAGAAAGAAGAAAACGAAAGAAAGAAAAGGAAAGAAATTTAGGACTAAACGGTGCGACATTGAAAAGATTCGCCGAACCGATACCACTTAAATGGCATTCAATCACACAGCCGGCCTGATGGAAAGTGCTTATGATATAGATAGCGGTAAATGTCTGTAATACGACGCTTTCGCAGGTTAGTAGTTCTTCTTCTTTTATAGAATCATCGGTATTTTGAAGTTGCCATCGTGGTGTAGTATTTTGTTTCATGGCAGCGCCTCTACTCACAGACAGGGCCCGAGCATAGATTTCACCCTTCGGAAGGCTTACTACGTTAGCAGTGAAATCGACTTCTATGCCGAAATGTCATAGAGCATGATAATCAGAACGCAGATTCCATATAAGCGCCTGAGTGTATATTTATTTTGTTTATTTCACATTTCTTTTACTACATTTATTACCTATTGGTTCTCATGTCTTATATGTATTATATTCTACCATCAATTTTGTTAATTCCTATATACCAAACGACCGAACGGCCATCTTTTTTAAACACAATATGTATCATTTATGTAGTACAATAAACTATAACAGTACTCAAAATCGTCCTAGCATATACCACTGTGCCAAAGCTGAAAATAAAACCGCGCGACGCATTGAGTAAACAGCCTGAACATAACTTACAACAAGTGGAGCAACCTCGTTAAATATGTACCCAGTAAGCAAAGCATCAAGAGAAACACGACGTCGTATTAAGTCGAGTTCACATTCGAAAAGTCAGTAGAAGCTAATGAAATGTTACTACGGATCATGAACGTGTATTCATGTACGAGAATACTTTTTAAACAAATTAAATCAGGTAAAATGGGGTGAATAGGGATCCATGGGTGGATAGGGATATAAATGGTCAGCTAAATTCTGTAGTTATTTTCTTTCAAGCGAAACTTTGAACTAGCTCATTGTAATCACAGAATCATCTAATATCTGGTAATGTGCTTAGTTAAAAATTTTGTAAAAGAAATTATTTAAAATATTCAATTGACCATTTATATCCCTATCCACCCCTGGATCCCTATTCACCCCGTTTTACGGTACTCATTTTAAGAGTCGTTACTCATTAGATTTATTATAACAAAATTCTTTACTCGATTTTGCAATAGAAGTATATATCCCTAGCCACCCCTGGATCCCTATTCACCCCGTTTTACGGTACTCATTTTAAGAGTCGTTACTCATTAGATCTATCATAATAAAATTCTTTATTCGAATTTGAAATAGAAATATGTCCATTTCAAAAATTGGAACATACAATAATTCTAGCTAATGTGTTTTCGTGCACATATTTGTTATTTTGTTTTCATAAACTAAGCATAAATTTTCCACTATCGTTATTTTCTTCCTTCGCTACACTGTAGAATTTGTTCACTATTATATTTAATGAGATATTTACCATGTTTGTTGGTTACTTGGTGTGAACGATATTTCGGCGCTGTTCCAAGTGCCATGATCACAGTGTACTGACGACGGCGCGGCGGAGCTAGTAGGGCCATTCGTATTGGTCTACCCTCTTTCTCACTATCACCGATATTTCGGTCCATAACTTACGAGTATACTTTGTAGTATACTTGTAATGATGGCTGTAACTTTTAATAAAGCATAATCATCTACCTGCCCTTGTCTTAAATATTTGTGGTAGGTATTTTTTTTTTTATACTACGTAGGTGGCAGACAAGCACACGGCCCACCTGATGGAAAGCGGCCACCGTGGCCTATGAACGTGTGCAGCACTAAGGGTGACACACACGCGCTGCCCACCCTGAAGGGAAAGGGGAAGAGCTGGACAGGGGTGGGGAGGCTAGGAAGGGGAGGGGAAGGAGGGGTACAGTGAGCTCTGGCTACCCTACTTACCGGCGGGAACACAACACGATGGTTATTATGACCGCGGTCTTCTGTAGGGCGGAGGTACTTCCCCAGTCGGACAGCTCATTTCGGACGGGAGATACCGTCGTGTCCTACCTCCGTTAAATAGGTAAGTAGTTAAGTAGGTAGGTACAATATGACGCTCTCCTCCACATATTTCTATCAGCTATGATAAATAAACTCCTAACCTTTAGGTGCTAGTCCTCATTCGTTCCGTAGTGTGGTGCTGTTCCAATCCACGATTCTACAACTCCGTGCCTAAATATTAAAACACGGAAGTGTAGGACCGCAGAGTTGCAACAGCATTGATGACGTCGCATCACTTGTATCCTTGTGACTTCAATAACTTGAAGTTCAACCGCAAGATCTTTCTCCTCGCCCAATTCTTCATCGACTTTCACAGTTTCCCTTTTTGATCATGAATATTCTATCCTAATAATATTGTTAAAGTTTTTTGTTTTTAATATTATGAAAGCTTTTGTTTAGTTTGTGAAAAGTTTCGATGTTTAAATAATAATGCTCTAGCTAATGAATGAAACCGAAAAGTTCTCGAATGGAGACGGCGTACCGGTAAACCAAGAGTGTGACGGCCTTCTGCGAGGTAGACGGACGACATAATCAAAGTCGCGGGTACCCATTGGATGCAGACTTCCTCCAACCGGTCGGATTCAAGGTAAGGCCTATGTTCAGCAGTGGACATCCTATGGCTGAAATGATGATGAATTGATCTGGCAGAAATTTACTACAGGGGTCGATTATAGTACCGAATAAAACATAGGATACTTTTCAACCCGGGAATAAGATTCCCATTCTATTACAAATATTAATACTGAGCGGGAATCAATTAGATGTAGCAGTCGAACGATCTACTACTCTCCCAAAGAGGTTGCCTAGTTGGAGAATACGCCTACACTAATGTAACAAGTCCTGTCAGGCTTTAACAAGGTCGACTGTTAATAAAACCTTGATGCTGCCAATGTCTGGAGGTCATGAGTTTTACATAAACTCAGTATTTTTTTCTTGTTATACAGTTTATGGCCATTTATTTCAGTCCATTAATCAAATTCCTACATCAAAATTATGATTAAAGATTTAACTTTCAATTAACGATTATGATTATCGGATTTCTGGACTAAAACATCGAGAACAGGGTAAATAATGATCCTACTGAATATTATATTTTTTATATATAAAAATATGTGAAGATGTTTGTTACTCTTTCACGCTCTAGCGGATGAACGGACCTGGCTGAAAATTTGTACTGCAATATATTAGAGCCTGAAATAATACATAGGCATAGTATAGCATAGTTTCCATTGGTTAATAAATGCCTCTGTAGCGTGGTGCTAGTCAACGCGACTGCTACGAGCTACGAAGGAGGCGCGGGTTCGACACGCGCTCAATGCAAAATATTTGTATGCATGATTATGGCTATTTGCACTGGTCTGGTCGTGCCTCGGAGAGCACGTTAAGCTGTCGGTCTCGGTTACTATACGTACATCTATGGCAGTCGTTACGGTTGGAGCCCTCAAAAGTCCAGCTATCCTAACTACAGAACTTCGATATCGCCAATTTGGCTGTGGTTCGATGGCAGTCACTTCAGCTGCGTCTTAGTTAGACTAGAAAGTCGACCCCAACTAAGTTTGGAATAGGCTCAGAGAATGGAGAATGAATAAATGTCGATAGAGTCAGTTAAAATCAGTTCTATTGTACTAAATAGGTATGTACTTACTATTTTACTGACTTTACCAAATGTTAAAGTAGTAATGTCGCGTGGTTTCCGGCAGACTAGAATTTATGTCACCAGATCTCTTTCCATGCGGTGAAATACGAGACGACTAAGAGATAGGGCTGTTTAACATCAGACAGATATATACAGCCCAGACTCAGTCTTAGATGCATGGCTCGAGCCAACAATAGTGCCCGGAATACGGCAATAGGCTCACCCCCGATTACGTGGGACCGAAAACAATGATTCGTGAAACGTATGTGTTAATTCACCTTTAATTAACCCCGGAGGGTAATAGGTGTATTTCTTAGGCTTAGTTGCACCACCTACCTGTTAAAGTTAAAATGATTCTAATGGTTTAGCGAAATGTGTTGCCCCAGAGTATTTAGTAGCACGGTTAAAGTTGTCTTTTTGATAGAATTTGACGTTTGAGCGTGGCCTGTTACAGTTAGCGTCAAGTTATGACGTCATTTTAACTATTATCAAATGGTGCAACCTGTTTTATACCTGACAGGTACTTTAACTGCACTGTTAATGTTAAAGTAAGATCATACAACCCAGGCTAAGAACAAAAAAAATTCAATGAAAACTGGACACTGCGCCTAAAACAGTTTTCACTTCGAAATTACATTTGCAGTAATTTGACAAACGACATCGACATTATCGTAACTTACGTTAGCGTGACATTCATGTGACTTGCGTGGGAAAATGAACAGCCGATGTACATACATGTCCTCCCTGACTCCCTTGGTTTACATCAGACGTTTACGCATATGAATAAATACAACAGTTTGTTTATCTAGCCCACCCTGCTCGTATATAGTCGTTGGCATAGTTTTTCAAAGGAGGGGTGGAATAGGGGTTGAAGCAAAGTTCTACTATCGATTACTTTTAGATGGCAGGCACGCGTCCAGCAATAGAACAATAAACTATTTATAGTTACTACTAGACTGACGGTGACATTCATTTGGTGGTTATAAAGTTATCAGTAATACTTAGAGGGATAAAATGTACAATTGACATACATATCTTTACAGGAAACCGAGGTGTAAGAAAGTGTCCGAGTACATGAACTGTGAAACGTTTTTAAAATCCTATCAACTAGTCAGATTTAACCGGTTGTCATAAAAGTGCAAATGACATTTGAAATTCGATAACGCGGTCATAAGGAGACTGTTGCTATATTTACGCTAGTGACAATAACTTTATGGTGGTGACGGAGTGTACCGTTCTCTCTAATCATCCTAAGGGGTTCGTAAGTAGCGACAATTGCAAAATTAAGCAGATGATATCACTGCAAGAGAAGGATAACCCGAAATAATACACTGTACCAACCCGTTTGGCCAGCGGGAACAGTAGGTCAAAGTCTTCCACGAGTCCCAATATTGGCAGAAGCCTGCTGTGTCCAGTGGATCACGCTTGGTTAATTGATTGACTGTAACGAAACAAAAGTAAGTCGATTTACGAGTTACAACATTACTTCACCAGCAACATTGAACCATTTTTAGTTGTATTTTTTTTTATACAACTTAGGTCGCAGACAAGCACGCGGCCCACCTGATGGCCTATAACACAAAACCTTTCTAGTGAGCTCTGGCTACCCTACTCACCACCGAAAACACAACACAAGGTTATTAAACGGCGATATTCTGTAGGGTGGAGGTACTTGTTATCCTAAAGATGACTTTACTGACTGTCCGTCGATGCCTCACCCGGGAACCATATCACAGTTTTCATTTCAGAAGATAATTGCGTCAAAACATTTCAGTGCATTGTTTAAAATATTGTTATATGGGATTTAAGTAGGTATAATAAAAAATATGTTGCGTATCGAAGGGCTTCCATCTTAAACGGGTTAGGATCTACCAATCACAACCGTAATAATATATCTCCACGTAACCTTTTACCTAGTTAAAACTTATATACACCACAAATATTTACAAGAGTCGGCTACTATTTGCCATCGATTTAAGGAAGCCTTGTTGTGCGTCGTGCATATTCGGTCGAACGAGTCGGGCCGGGCCGGAACGAATCGGTGCGTAAAAGTTATATCTACATAATTATACATATAGGTATATGACTTTTCATCGCGTGGTTCCTGGCAGAGTAGGATTTGGGGCCAGACGACAAAGGGATAGGGATGTTTAACAGCAGACAGAATCAGATCAACAATGTCTCGAGTCAACAATGATACACGGAAAAAGTTCATCAACATGGGACCGAATACAATGATTAGTGAAATGTGATGATACTCTCCAAGACGTTAATTGGTAGTGCTGGTGCGGTTAAGCATTTAATTAATTTCCTTTTGATTTACACCGCATAGGAAGGAAACGGGTCAATTATTTTTTCCAAACAACATTTTCGGGTAGGAATTTATTTTCGGCATACTCATGTTTTTTTTCAAAGTGCCCGATTGGCGGCAATAATTAGGTAATCTATGGCAAGAGGCTCGCCCCCTATAACGTGGGACCGAAAATCATAGTTTTCACATTCACATTTCGCCAATGTGGGTGTTTAATACACCTCTGTCTACCCCTTCGGGGATTACGGATGTGAGCGTATATATGTATGAAATGTGATGATTTAACAACCACATTTCAACAGAGGATAACGGCATGATTATATGTAGGTATTGTATGTATGTATGTATCACTTCGGTACATTTGTATCAACCATTGCTCACTACAGGTATTCTGGCGTTACGCAACACATTGGTGGATCAATGATAGCCTCTGTGGCGTGGCGGTAGTGAATGCGACTGCTACGCATTAGGCGCTTGTTCAATCCCCGCTCAGTGCAAATATTTGTATGCATTAATATTTTGCACTGGTCTGGTCGTGCCTCGGTGAGCAACGTTAAGCCGTCGGTCCTGGTTGCCAAACGAACATATGGCACTTCTTACGGGTAGTTAGAGCCCTCAATAGAGTGCTAGCACCCGCATTTCGCCAGATTTATGTTTAGATCCCAATGTAATGTAGCGACCCTATTGCCATTAACCGGGCACTTATAAACCTGCGATAAATACACACATAACATCGAAAAGTCATTGGTGTGTGCCATGGTAAAACCTGGGATCGAACTCAAGACCTCATCTCAGCAAGTCCATTACTCATACCACTAGGCTACCGTATCTGATGTTATAATCAATCAATTAACTCTCTCAATGTTTCTACTCTGGCCAAATTAACGAATGGTTCGAATTTTCCATCACTCGCAGTGATATCGTCTGCGTATCTTGCGGATTGTCATATTTTACGACTCTTATAATATTTTATTGTAAATGGCCACCTTAAATCTATGTGCAAGATTAGTAACCATTGCTCATTTGGCTCATGGCTCAGACGTTAAGTAATTTCTGTCTGTGTCTAGTTTAACAATATTAATAAGTATCGGTCTGGACTGAGTTCAATAGTTTAGTTGTGACGTACTACGTATGAATCATCAAACTTTCCAAATAGCCAAGTATAAGACGTTTGTCTAATACGCTTAGTTCACTCCGCAACTACAACGTAGTTTGGGTAGTTAGAAACTATTTTAGTTCAACGTATTATTTTGAAAGCATAAAATAACATAAACTCACCCCTATATCCCCGAACAGGTAGGCAGAGGTGCTAACACCCATATTTAGCCAGTTTATATTTTTAGGTCTCAATGTAATAGGTGGCGAGCCTATTGCCATTAACCGGGCACTTATAAAACTGCGATAAATACACATATAACTTCGAAAAGCATCGCAAAGTCATTGGTGTGTGCCATGGTAAAACCTGGGATCACACCCGAGACCTCGTCTCAGTAGTCCATACACAACATACCACTAGGCTACCGCGGTAAGCATAAAATAAATGATTAAAAAGTAAAAAAATCGACGCTATTGAAAAGATAAAAACAAGTTTCATAGCAAGTGGTACCTACCCATTTGCTAAATAGGAACTCAAAATAATTGGTGGTTATCGGTAGTATAAAATTAATTTAAAATACTATTTTATTTACCAGCTTTATAACTTTTTACTTCAATAAAAGACATAAAAATTGCATATACGTTCATCGCATCAGCGATCATGCGCGATAAAAAAATTTAAGACCATCAAAATGTCAAAGAGCACGAAGTGCGTTTGTTATGTATTTAATACACAGTGGCCAGTACTGGGCCATGTACTACAAAGTGTGTCCCGTCGACCAATCATGCTCCACTGTATACCGTGGCATACTACACACGGTGATGACTTCATAAGACCTTCTTAATCCAAGAGAAAGACCTGAAACTCCCTCCTAAATCAATGAAAAGATTATGTTTGGCTTGGACCCGAAT
Source organism: Pelosia muscerda (assembly GCA_963691645.1). NCBI lineage: Eukaryota > Metazoa > Arthropoda > Insecta > Lepidoptera > Erebidae > Pelosia > Pelosia muscerda. The sequence continues at coordinate 6,314,817 of OY829111.1, forward strand.
TTCTAGAAGTTTCCACACACCATGTAGGTATTTATAAACTCTAGATAAATAAGTTATGTCGCACCGCGATCGATAGACATCTAAGGGTCAACATTGGAAGGTTTCCAAGAATACGCCAACCTTGGGCAGGCTTGGTAGAGATAACTTCGAGAATAAACTCAACAGAAGGATTCAACGAGGTTGGGCAGTATTTCTCTAATTATGTCGGGTCTTCTCTTCTCACCTAGGTACTGCAATACTTTAAAACAAAGGTCTTCACCCAGTGTGTCCTGCTAGTTATCAGTTACTGTCTTGGACACAGACGGTGGGGTTAGTTCACAAATTTACTTGACTTTGAAGCGAGCGATGATTGGAGTCTCTTTGAAGGTTAAAACTAGCAATGAAGTCATCGTCCAAAGAACTAAAGTCACCTACATAGCTCGCAGAATAAGTAAGTTGAAGTGGCTGTGGACTGGCCACATCTATCGCAGGACCGATGCCCGTTGGAGCAATTGAGTCCAAGAGTGGAAGAGAAAACGGAAGGTGGGACAGGACACCTCCCAGCCAGATGGACTGACGACCTGAAAAAGGTGTCTGGGGTGGGCTAGATGCGGAAGCCTGAGGATCGGGTGTAATGGCGCATATTGCTAGAGGCCTATGTCCAGCAGTAGACCTGTGATAGGCTGATTGATGAAAGAAATAAACAGGCACAGGCTATGATTTTTATACTTCAAAGCTAACACAGAAAGTTTATGAAGCAATTATTTTGTTATGGGACACATTCAGTTGATTGCTTATCGATCGATTCGACATTAATGCGACCTGGATGTTGTAATTGGATATGGACGAGCGCTTTCTCCGCTCTATTTCCATAAAATAAATATCATATTTCCTCTCATCTCAACACTTTCTTCTAAGTACGTCAAAGCACTTAGAATAAAGTGTACTAAGTGTAGTGCACTTATATTTTAGATGCGCTATGGTAGCTTTGCAAACTTATCCATTCATACTATAGCGGTTCTTGTCTTCCAAATGACCGGAGTGCGTGGTCAGCGAAAAACAAGTTATCAACTGCTGGCGTAATGCCCCATGTACTCACTGACATGATAAAGAACTTGTCAGTGAGTACATGAGGAAGTGAGAGGAACGACCAGAGTTATTTGAAGTTAGACCCAAGGACTCAAGAAGATTTGACGGGGTACCGTGTGCATGGATATTCCAGACACATCTCAAGACGGTTGAAGGAATCTAAATGGCACAGAGATTAATTTGTTACTATAGTTCATGGTATCAGAAGAATTCACAAAAAATCACCTGCAGCAGCATATTATGATAGCCATACCATATAAACCATAGCAGTTTATGAGCATAGTATTATGTACAGTGGACTCCAAAAGTTTCTGAACACTTTGAAGTAATGCCAGTACACAAAAGCTATTGGATAATAGATCTACTTGTAATATACTTAAGTTAACTTACTACTTGCATGAGTTTACTTAATTTCTTTTAAAGAAACAAGACAGCGATCTTATTTATTATAACGCTGTCTATGTTATTTTTCGTTAAATTAAACTTAGGCTGTCAAAGGATTATATTTAGATCTTAAGGTGTCTAGGAACTTTTACACTGTACGTGTGTGAATATAAAGTAATTCTAGTGTATCGTAGAATTATTATATTAGTGAGAGAAACATGTGTCTTGATATTTACTGTGTACAATGCAATTCAAACAATTTGTACAGTATATATAATTGGATTAAATATAAATGCTTCACATTAAATTACATATAATGTACAAATTGCTACTAATCGTTCAGACTATATACTTAGTAATCAAGTAAGTATGTAGGCGTAATCTTGTGACTAGTCGTATAACTAAGTGACAAACAAATTTCAAATTAATTGGATAAGTCTATAAGCTGCTTTTACGTCAGGCGATTTTTATTAAGCTTTTCGCTAGCTCATAAATATAATGTTGAATTGGTATTGAGCGATAGAGTACTTTATTTTCCCGTGTGGAAATCCCCACAGACATCCGCACCGCTGAAGTTCACTGTGGTGTGTGTCGGACACGCACCGACTACAATCGTATGGGCCATGGCAAATGCCTAGGATCAGGTGGCCTCTGGCACATCTATAACGCCCGGGTTGGCCCAGTCATTGGATGCATTTATATATGTTCATATTAATAAAGTGAATCGCAAATGAAATAAATATTAAATTAAACTAAAAAAGAAAATTCTGATTAATTAAAATTTAGAATTATTAATAAGAAATTGATCGACTTCAAAAAGTTAGCATATTAATGCCTCAAAATTTTATAACATTGCCGTATCAATTTTAAAAATAAGAGGAAGTAAGTAAATTAAAATAGATATTGATCCTTTTTATCTTTTAGTTCAATAGAGGATAAGAACTTGATAAAAGACTGGTCGCCGAAACGAAATTAAATAGGACGTTTGGCGGCCCAAAAAGCACTCCGCATTTTGTAAAAAAAATATCTTTGATCAAAAATCTTGTTTTGTCATTTTATAACCTTAAATCAATTCCGTAACCTTCAATATAAAAGCAATATTTTTGGACTATTTCTTATATACAGGTCAAGGATGATTGACAAACCCTTACTTTTGTTTAGATTTAATCTAAAAAATAAGTCTACCTTAGCGGCAACGGTTCTCTAAGCCTCAATAAAAAAGTTGTTGAGATTGAGATTATGCCTCAATTTTAGTACACACGTTTGCCTATCTACCAAATTGAAAAAAGTGGTAGCTACTTAACTAATGTTTTACTACCCGTGAGGTGGTAGAGACAGAATATCACTGGCCCATTTCATCCGAAGGGTGTCGTAAGAGACAACTATCGGAAAAATACGCAGAAGATGAAAACTGCCAGAGAAGGAAAACTCAAAATAAAACCGTGTACCCACCCGTCTAGCCAACGTGGAAACAATAGGCCAAAGCCCCTTAACATTATAAGAGACCTATGTCCAGCAGTGGACTGCGATAGACTAATTTATTGATTGATGGACATAATTAATAGGTATATAGAAATAGTTTCTCTCGCTCCTCGATCATATCTTTTCTCTTACTTGAAGTACTAATCTCGTTGGCATTCAACCCAGCAGCTATCCATTACAATTAATAACCGAGGGTCCTCTCGCCATTCCAAGAATTCTGTTAAACTTTCTAAACATTTCTTTTTCTCTGTTTGGTAAACCAATTTTCTTTCTTTCTTTCTTTCTTTCTTTCTTTCTTTCTTTCTTTCTTTCTTTCTTTCTTTCTTTCTTTCTTTCTTTCTTTCTTTCTTTCTTTCTTTCTTCCTTTCATCTTTTCATCCTTTATTTCTTTCTTTCTTTCTATCCCCATAGGAAATTTATTGTTTCTTCGGTTTATCGGCAGTTATATAACGGTTTGTACCTACGTTAGATTGATTCCCTACATAGAAATATTTCGATACTTGGCCATCCAAATCTTCAAATATAAAACGACTGGACTACACAAGATGGGCATTAGCTTTCTTCAGGATCGGTAGCACGAGTGTAACACCACACTTTGTTGTGTTGTACACGTCTATAGGCCACGGTAATCACTTTCGGTCAGGTAGGCCGTACGTTTGCCTCTTTTTAATCTTGCGAAAAATCCCCATGACCCCCAACCGAAGCCAGTTGGGGAGGTTATGTCGAACTTGCACCGACTAAAACGCTTTGAATCTTTTGTTGGAAGAGGTGAAACAACATATCCCTCGCTATTCGGCAGACCCGAGGCCCCGTCTTTCGAGATGACCCCACCTAAATGGTATAAAAAAATACTGCGGCAGAAAGAGACCCCTCATTAATGTATAGAATTCCCAAGCTAAAATTCTACAGAAATTATTTTTAACGACCAGAATAGGAGAAAAAAGGCGCTCGTAATGTCCATGTCATCAATCTTCTCCAAATTGAACTCGCGTGTGTTCCTTTTGTGACATTCTTCAGAAAGGCTGTGATGTGGACAACTTGAACATACTTTATTCAACATATTTTCAAATATACAATTTACAGAGATTATATTATAGTGTGACAACGAATATTATTCTATACATCTGTATTTTATGCTCTCATGTACCTAAGTGATGTAAAACATGTCTTTATGAGAATAAAATTCTTTAAACCTAAACCTAATCTATGTAATAAGTACAACTTATTTAACACTACCTATACAATTACCTGAACTAATTAAAAAAACATTGAACGTATTGTATATAAATAATATATAGTTATGTATTTTATATTTAGAGATAAGACACGAATTTTGAGTGTCTAATAATAAATTGTTCCCCATCGGCGTCTTATGGTCGATGACTCAAAAGTCTGGCTACATTGCCACATTGCAAACTATTCAATTCTCTGTGCAATAATGGGATCAGAGCCTTGATTCTATTAGTTACCAAAAATTTCATTGAACTATACACTGTAATGTTAAATGGTTAAAGTCTTATATTAAATCGCATCGTGCAAAGTACATTGAAAGGAAGCAATGAAACTCTTTTTCATTTAATTTTGAACTTTAAGGATATGTAGATAAACTCGATTTTTTATAATCTCAGCGGGGAGCTCTGATGTTTTGTGAAGCATCTTCTACTTACATTCCTTTGTGAAGTAAATATGTGCTTAGATACCATATACGACTTCTACCCAAATTATCTCACGGATTAAGTACATCATTGTATTTCACCCTTGTAACCGTTGTAAGGACATTAACAGTACAAAAACTACCGGTGTGCTAAGGAAATGACATGGTTCAATATTTTGGCGCAAGTTGCGATCCACCCTATTTTCTACGTCACTGAGAATTTATCAGAAGTCAACGCTTCAAGCACGTTTGGGACACGTCATACATCGAGATGAAGAAACGGAAGGTAAAGATGAGAAAATTGGCAAAAGATAAAATGTGAAGACTTCTGTGGTACCAACAATACGAATATAAATGTTACTTCATAATATCAACCTTAAATGATTGTAACACTCCGATTAAGTCAGTCATTATTAGAACTAAATTCGAACCCCGAAATTGAATCTGAAGGAATACTTCAGATTCAATTGTATCTGTCACCCGATAATGTCCAAAGCTGTCCAACGACATTATTGAGAGCCACTTGCCCCTGCTTTTAATTTTAGCAGCTACCTACGATAAAATGTTAATTAAAGATTGGACACCGTTAAATTTACACAATAAACAGTCAAATCCCGAACCTAAATCACCCTTTGCTTATTTCAGAAGTTTAGACTTTACTACCCTTACTTACTTCTAAGTTGATTTTCCAGACAATTTGCTCATTATGACTAAGATTTTGTTTCGTAGAGGTACTTAACGTTTTTGGATTCAGTTGGTACGTATATATATTTTGTTAGATGCAATGGTAACTAGTTGAATTCTTTAGAAACCGAATTCTTCTAAGCTACATTGACGGCTGAAAGAAATGCAGCTTATTGAGTAATGGATATAGAAGAGAGAATAAAAGCATCGAATGGTTATTATTAGTCGTGACTTTTTGTATAGGCGACGGCTTATAACATTCACAAAAAATGTCGCTTTCGCTCGCTGTAATTGGTAAAAGAATTTTCAAAATGGGTGCAGTAGATTCAGAGATTACCTCCTACAATCTTACAGATGTTACCTCTTTGTAATAATATAAGTAAATAGGTTTACAAATCTTTGTGGTTTCAAAAATGCTGACATAATTTGTATTCTTTGTATGATAATTTAACAGTAAAAAAAAAGAAAAAGATAACAAATGTCACGCCAGAGACGTAGTGCGAATTTAGTTTGTAATCTACTATAGATAGATCGTTTAAGAGAAATGTTTCAATTTAAAAATGGATGACCAAACGTGTAGAGGGTAAAACGTATACTTATGAAGACCTAAATCACATTGGATGTTACAACGCGTTTTTTACGATGATTGAAAACATAAACTAATACATAATTTAAGAAAGTTGGAAGACAATATTACCTAATTAAATTTTATTGCAAAATTATAATTAAGTATTTGCCAGGTGCACTTAGTTATTAAGCAGGTAATAGGTATTGAAAATAAATAGCTAAAAGGAGTAACAGTTAAAGGAAAATATGCAAAAAGCCTACTTACTGATTATATGAATATTTTAAATACTAGTAAGTATTTCCATGTGTTGTTGTATACAAAAATATTATTCGATTTTATCTAAAGTTTGAGAATGGTATTAAAAACAATAAAATAAAACAAATCACAAATCTGCAAACAAGGCTATCAAAGACCTCTCCCCATCATGAACTGAACAACGAAACAATATTCAAATGCAACTCTTGTAGATTCTCTTTTATTGTCAAAACAGTATATAGTTTAAGATATTATGACAGTGCGTTGACTCTAGATGTCTGGAGTTCAGTAATCGACCCTTTTGCAGCTTTTACAAGATACCAGTCATTTGAATCAACTGATAAAATTAACCGTCTAATCCTTCTCGCTTGTGTTTAGCTCTTTGTCTATCTTACTTGTACAATAACTGACAAGGATTATGAGTTTTAAAAGTTTATTAGAAGTTTCATATTCGCCACTTTAAAAAAAAAGACAAATCAATTTCAATTAATAAACCTAAATAATGATGTTATTAAGTTAATGCTGTTATTTTAATACAAAACTAGCAAAACAAACATACCATCGCCTGATAATACCTGCTTTGTGACTGGTACCTACTAATTATCCAAATACTATTATAGCTTTGAAACGTATTAGTCATTTACTGTTGTTTATATAACAACAAAGCTTTTCATAATCTCATTGTATCCATTAAGCAAAATGTCGTCCACATTAACAGATACAACATTCATAATAAATATCAAGTTCCAAAATTATACAATGTTAATGATGACAGGCCTGTCTGGCATTGTTTAGTTACAGTCACAGATTAGTTCCATCATGGTAAAAGAAGTGGTTTGTGAAGAAAATTATATATTTATAGGATATTCACAAATGTGAAATAACTAATACGGAAATTCACAAAGCGATTTATCGAAGAACTGATGAGCCGTGATAACATGACCTTCAGTAGCCATTTTTACAAATACCTATAAAAAACCATTATGACCAGACATGGGTCAGAGCTAATGGCCTTTCTATATCAACAGCATCTGAAATATTTTAGAAACTACCACTATCATGTCACACCTCACCTTTCTCTCTGGAGGATCCACAAATACAACAGCTAATAAAAATATCTGTCCTTACATATTATATATCTCGTGACTAAGTTCACGAAATATATGAATGCCTACAGCAGCAACCAGAACCTTGCCTTTCTATGTAATTTTTTTACAAAATCATCTTATACCACTCCTCAGATGGCAGACATGCACACAGCCCACCTGATGTGATGCAGTTAGCATGGCCTATTGACGTGTGGAACACTAGGAGCGTCGCACTCGTGCTGCAATTTCGTAGAAACCTACTAATGCCTTTCTTGTAGAACCTATGTCGTAGTCGCTTAGGAAAACCATTGCAAAGAGTTCATTCTATAGCTTGAGCGTCCATGGGATAAAGTTTCTTTGATACCACGCAGTGACCACCGATTCCAGTCAAAATTACTTCCTTTAACAATATAAAGGAAGTAATTTTGAGAATAAACTTAAGTTATGCAACTTAAGCTTATTTTCAAAATTACATAATGTGTCCAGCAAAGCTCACTGATAGTGATCGCTCCGTTTAGGTAGGCCTCCAATTTATTATCTGTATGTTGTGATGTTGTGTATGTTGAGGCACGCCGAACTTTACTAATGGTGACCCATTGCTTGCAGAGAGTTGCGTGGTACATCCCTTTTCACCTTTTATCTTTTATTATCTGTTAACATCATTTTACCGGGCTAGACCTGCAACAGCCGATTCGAAACCCTAATCTATTAGGTTCTTCCAGATCACGCACTGCAGTTTATGCCCAGTCGTGATAGTAAGTATTATATTTTGAGGTCGACCCCGACCTACTAGCACATTTGTAAACTCATGCCGGTTACTATTAAATTATCATACAAATACTATTTCACACTATAGTTCTAGACATTGACATGAATATTTTATGTGTGGTTTATACGAACACGGCTCGTAAGTCATAATACCTACTGTTATTAGGTATACCTATTTGGATTATTATAGATGGTAGAACTATTTTCGAAGTGGTGATTGTAGCGACATATCCACAATATTCTTATTGTACACCAAAGGCATATACAGACGGCGTTTTTAATTTTAATTTTCTTGACATGCAACTTTTGACATCTTTTATTTTTATTTGTTTTTTTTTTTAATTGAATTTCTGTTTGATTTTTATTATTCTGTTGTACCGCCCTTAGGCTAAGTTAATTTTAAGTTACAACATTTCAATACAATGTAAAATTGTTTATGAAATAAAAAACTATAAACTATAAACAGAAAAAAATACAATAGGTAATAAAAAAAGTGGTAGGACAATCGGTGGTCATATAGCTGGACGCGATTTTTTTCCAGACAACCTCAAAGGACATGTGTGCAAAGTAATGGTCCTTGGGTAGTTATAGATGCACAGATTTCAAAATACTACGTTAGGTATGTAGGGGAGAGTGGTCACCATTCGTACGCGGGGCACATTCATACAGTTAGTATAACAGACAATCTAAACAGCACACAAGCGCGCGTTTGCTTGTGTGCGTAGGTATACCGGCCGGCATGTTGCTAAGCAGAGTTTCGCGCCAGTCGCACCACGGTGCATCGGGTGACAAGACGTAACGTGTTTTCGCGCGCGGTAAGTAAATTTTTTACATAAATTCAATTCGCAATTGTAAGTAGAATTATTATGTTTTTGACAAAATGGTGTTGATTAATATTAATGATAACATTGATTATTTTAAGCTTTAATTATTAAATTTCTCAAATTAAAGTAGAATTTGTATAAAGTAGTATTTTAACTTTGTGCAAGGCATGGGGTACAATCGGACAGCAAAACAGGGGGCACATTCGTACGCGTACGAAGGCTCCCATTTATTAACCCCCAGAACATCACAATAACATTTTTCTTTTTATGAAGTAATCTAATTCTAACAAAACGATATATTTTATGAAGTAAGACTTATAACTAATATTTTATTGCAGAATCATGGTACGAAAATATAAAAAAACGGGTACGCGTATCCAAGAGGTGGATGAAGAGTCCTTAGAGATGGAAAAGTTCTTAGTTATTATTTGGGTACGGAGCTGAAAGTATCTTATCTTCGGAAGAAACCGGGAGCATCATGGTCATTCATTTTTCCTGATATAGAAGACACACACTTTGTATATCAGCGATGTCTTCATGATCCTACCTGATCCACAGCCACAAGCGGGCTGTACAGCTAGAATGGCTAGACTTTTTCTTTTGCAGGTAATTTAAATAATTATAATGTGCAATAACTTCTAAAGTAACAACCAAATACTTATGTATGATTATTGACTTTAAGGGCCCAGATCGTGAAAATCACCGAAAAGAGTGTTACGATTTTTCATATTTAACTTATTTAGATATGATTGATATCAATGATAATTTGTATATATTACAATCAAAGACCAAAATATATGTTAGTCTTATATTAAATCCTTAAAACCTAATAATTGCTATATAATAAACGTCAACAAACGCACAAAATTTGACAAAAATGCAAAAACATGCCTTCGTATTCTTCAAATATTACCCAATAAATCAACACAAATTGATAAAAAGAAACACTTTTTGAACACTGAAGAAACCAATACTTAAACCTATGTACTTTTTTTGTACCTTTACAAACAAAGACTTCCTCTTTTAAAGCCCTAAAATCTAGATATGTTCTACGTAAATTCTCCATAGAAAAATGTATGAAAAATCACGCGCATCCCGATATTATGATTTAGTAACCCGCATCGCTACTGATCGGCAGTACGCTTTTATGGTTCAAGGTGACACCACGCGTGTCGGATGCGCCAGCAATATTACGTGTTGTGAATTTGTGTTTTTTGTGAAAAACTGTAAGTATAACATTTTTATAACTAATTCACTTTTAGTAAGTAGGAAGTACCGATATAATGAATGTCTGGAAGAAAACCATGATGGAACTAGATATAAATCGTAAATAAAGCAAAATTATTTAGATACCTATTTTGTTGAATAGGTTATTTTATGAACCTTGTAAAGTAGATATCAATTCAGGCTTGAAACAATCAAAGCCCTGCCCACTTTATTTTCTCGAGATAGGAACTGGCGGGGTATGCGTATGACTGGGTATGACTTTCAATCATCTTCTAGGTCTCTGCACGACATAGGTACATAGATTTTTCAACATGATACAGCCAATATCATAAGCGTAGTCGGTAATCGAGGGTTTTTTTCGCAGGACCTTGCTAGTTGCTACATAATACCTAGTAATCTGTGGACTGATAGATTTGAGTGCCATGCCAGGAAAAAGAAAATTTAGTACGCATTACAAAAATATGCAAGTCAAAAGATCTCGGAATAAAATGTAAGTTCCTCCCTACTTATTTATTTATTTGCCTACTTCACTAAGTCTTGTCCCAAATATCTAGAAAAAAATTACGAGATTTGTGAGTGTCCTGTAAAAATTCTAGTTTTATTTGTGTGATTATCATGTCTAAGTAGGTATTAATAATAATAAATTTTATTACATTACTATTCGTTTTCATGTACATCATAATATTGTCTAGATTGTGAAAGTAGGTATGTTTCCTATCTGAAATAGCACGGGCGCGCGGCTTTGTCGACATACTTACCGCCAAAGACGCGACGCGCCTGGGGTCTGGCTTAGGGTTGTACAAAAATTACGAAATAAATAAAAAGTGGATAATATTGATGAATAATATTTCCAGTGTGGAAAATAAAGAAAACATTCAGGCCGAGAGCAACACTGCTACGCGCTGTATAGAGGTAAGTTGTTATACGTAATTCTTGTAGACTTGTTACATAAATAAACAAACTACTTAGTGATGGGCGAAGACAAAATCTCGTATAGATTTTTTTCTTGCAATTTTTATTATTTTCATTAGGAGACAAACACCTTAGTACCTAAATAGTTCTCAATTACCTACTTCCTCAAAAAAAAATTCACGGTCAAATCCCGTAGTTTACCAGAATCAAGAATTTTTTTTTGTAAAATATTACCTTTCACGCGACTGCCTAAAAAAGAAGTATACCTATTACGTACAGGGTGAACGTATGTATGTACGTATAATAAGTAATATTTCTCTGTGGCACGATAAGTTCAAAATTATTGAACCGATTTTGATGATTTTAGTATCATTAGAATTGTCTTCTAAGTCCGAGTGACAGGACATAGGTGACGTCATAAAAAACCAATACCTATTGCGTAATTGTACGGATTCTTTTGCACTTTTATAATTTGTCTTCATCAGTTATGACATATAAATAAATAAACATAATAAAAATTTTAAAATCCGACAGAATAAAAAATGAATTGAACTACTCAAGTAACAAAAATATTTAATAAAAATAAACACCATTGTAATATTATAGCGTATTTCGTGGCCTATTTCCAAAGGAATATTTAGCTAGTCAGGAATATCTTCGAGCCTGTGACGATTTCAATGGGTCTCAACTGTGAATTCAATTTATTACAATGGTGAATTATGTTAGATAAAAATGATATGACGTTATCCCGTAAAATTATTGTCCTAAACCGACTTTACGAACAACCAGTTTTTTATTATGTTTATTTATATAAAACGTTCAAGATTTTGATCTAGTGTTGTGTTTCAAAGATTAGGGATTTCTTAACTATGTTTGAAGAAATTTGACCCATTCTTTTCATTTTTTTTTTGAACAATCAATCCATGATCTTTCTTTACAGGAACTTGTTATTGAACATGGTCAAGAGGGAAAGGTGGATGAACTGGAAGTTGGGCGTAGAGTAGCAGATGTTTCTTTTTTTTTTAAAGCTCTTCAGGCCATAGGGGAACACGGTCCAATGGATTGTAAGTTAAGTTACCTCAGTATAATAGGTGAAGTAAAAGTTGGTCTGGACTCAAAACTCACCATGAAATGTAGTATGTGTAATATGAAATTTACTGTATGTTTGGTTGAAAAGAAAGAAGATAGCATGGAAGTGAATCATCAAATAGTATCTGGTATAATATCATCTGGTGGGAGCTACTCTCAGTTAAAAACATTAACTGCCGCAGTAGCCCTACCAATCATGTCACCTTCATTATACAATGAAATTAATAATACGGTTTGCGATTGGTGGGAAAAGACAGCAGCACATTCCATGGCAGAAGCTGTCAAGGAAGAAGCAGAGTACGCAGTGTCTATAGGTAGTGTTGATAAAAATGGTACACCATTAATATCTGTTGCTGTTGACGGTTGTTGGAGCAAGAGATCTTATGGTAAGAATTTTTCCGCCTTATCCGGTGCAGCTGCGATAATTGGCATTAAAACTAATAAAGTATTGTTTTTTGGAGTTAAAAATAAATACTGCGTAGTCTGTGCACGAGCCGCAAAGAACAATAGTCAGCCCCCGGAACACCATTGTTTCAAGAATTATTCAGGATCATCTACCGCGATGGAATCGACCATAATAGTTGAGGGGTTTAAACGTTCCGTTGTTGATCACGGTGTAATTTATAATAAATTTGTAGCAGACGGCGATTCCAGTACTTATAAAAAAATATTAGATTCGCGTCCGTACGATAATTTAATAGTAGAGAAAATTGAATGCAAAAATCATCTTTTACGAAACTACTGCAATAGCTTGGAGAAACTGTCGAAAGACTCTAAGTATCCTTGCGAATTACGGAAATTCATAAAAGAAAGGTATTTGCGTTTAAGAACGGGTGTAAAATGCGCGATTAAATATTGGGGGGATCAAAATCAGTCACTCGAAGAAAAAATAAAAAATCTTAGTGAAGATATCCTAAATGGTCCACAACACGTATTTGGTAATCACCAACATTGCAAGGAGTATTTCTGTAGACCTGATACTCGTCGAATAGAACCTGTTGGGTTACTTCCAGCAATTGTTGGATGCGGATTAATGGACGCGGTAGAAATTTTAAGTAAAAGACTGTCATATCATTCTAGAAGTTTAATTCATAATTGCACAAGTAATATAGTTGAAAGTTTTAACGGAGTAATTGCCAAATTAGTTGGGGGTAAGCGTGTAAATTATTCTTCCCGTGGTTCTTATGCGGGCCGATGCGCAGCTGCTGTTGTGTCTTTTAATACGGGATCGATTCATACTAAAACTCATGAAGTCATATTTAAATCTAGTCCTAATCCTTTGATCGCGAAAGTGGAAAATTGTAATCGTAGAAACCGTTTAATTGCTAAACCTAAATTAAGATTGAAGAAAGGCCACAGCGCTGTATCGAAAGACGCTCACTATGGACCAAACTGCGAAAAACCTGATCTGAGTCCAGAATTATATGAGAAAGCCAAGATATCTTTTTTAGCCGATTTAAAGTTGTCTTGTGCTGAAAGAGAGGAGCTTGAAAGGTCGACCCATTTGCAAAGAAGTAGTGCGGAGTGGATGAGTACAAGGAGAAAATTACTAACCTCATCATCATTCGGGGAAGTTTGTAAAAAACGAGAGAGCACAAGTTGTGCTGCTCTCGTTGGTAAAATCGTTTATGGTAGTAATATCTCCAGTTTGCCTGCTGTACGGTACGGTATCGAAAACGAAGAAACCGCAATTAGACAGTTAGAAATTCAAGAGAATATTAGTATACAAGGTTGCGGTTTGTTCGTCGACGATCAATATGAATTTCTTGGTACTACACCAGATGGCATTTATGCAAACGGTTTAATTGAAATTAAGTGCCCACATTCTTTAGCTGGCATGACTCTTGATGAAGCAATGGTCAAACATACCTTTTGGGTTAAGGACAGGACTTCCAAGGGTTATGTCATAAATAAAAATCATAACTGGTATTTCCAAATTCAGGGACAAGTACATATTACTAAAAGAAACGTTTGCATGCTTGGCATCTGGTTTGGTGCTACTGTACCTATGAAAGTTTATATTATAGAAAAGGACGACAAATTTTGGAAGGAGAAAATGGAGATGAAATTAGTTAGGTTTTATTATGATTGCCTTCTTCCAGAATTAGTTGATCCTCGGCAGTCACGAAGCATGCCCATTCGTGACGCGCCCAGTATCATAGAGGCTATGAAAGAGAGGAAAGAAAGAGCTTTACGTGTTTTGAAAGAGAAGAACGCCTAATGATTTTGAAAGAGACTGAGGTAACTTAACTACCCAGCCGGTTGATTCACGTAAACACGCCAGTCCAAAAGTCGTTTTAACTTAGAAACTTAGTAAACACCTTTTGGTTTTCTGTTTAAACGCACTTACTTATCTAGTCTTGGATTGTCATAAATCTTCCAATAGCTCAATTATTACCACAATTCCTATGCGATTTTGAAGAGTTACCTGGTGTAAAGAATCATCAAAATCGTTTCAAAAATACAGCGAATTGAGAATCTTCTTTTTTTTAAGTCGGTTAAAAGGGCTTAATTTACAAAAAACGAAGTGACATTTTTAAGTCACTACGCTACAGTTTTTTTTACGTGAATCAGGCAGCTGGTAATATTTTCATTCTGATAGGTTTTGCAATAGCAATTAATTTTATATTCAACTAGCTGACCCACGCACCTTCGTCGGCGTCACCCCGTTTTTGCAACATTTTTCACTTCTGCTCCGCACCAGTTGGTTGTAGCATGATGTTATATACATATAAACCTTCTTCTTTAATCATTCTATCTATTAAAAGAAACCTCATCGAAATCTGTTTTGTAGTTTTAAAGATTTAAGCATACAAAGGGACATAGGGACAGAGAACGCGACTTTATTTTATACTATGTTTTGAATTAGCAGAAATCAGAATTTGATCAGTACCTAATCGTTAAAATGAAAAAACATTAGAATTTTAAACTCATATTTTGTTATTGTTTACTTACTTAGTATATTATTTTTAATTAGTATATTAATAATTTATAAAGTTGTGTTTCATTTATTAACTAATTTTTGTACAACCCTAGCACGCTTTTTAGATGGCGACTCATATTTGTTATTCTTTACTTACTTTTAATTATATGAATCATTTTATACTTTTGTTTCATTTATTGTCATTTTTTGTGAAACCCTAGGAGATTTTTTAGATATCGAGGTGATCGTGAACAAAAAGTAAGTATTGGATTTTACGCAATAAGCACATTTCCTTGCGTAGAGATAAACACTAGCGGGGAAAGGCTCGATGTTATTTCAACCGTACTTCCTACTGAATTTGCAATTATTTTATTGAATGAATATTTTACGAAATTTTTTTTTAATCAGTAATTATTTTTACGAAATAAGATTAAATTTTGGTAGTAAACTTACAAATAAATACATAGTTGGAATTTTAGGTATGTAGAATACAAAAAAGTTGTCCGGATCTGCTCTTGATTGTTTATTATAAATATAAAAACATAAAAATTGTGTCTCAACTACTCTTATCTAGTAATTAGTAATTAGGGTCATTTTATAACGAAAAACTACTCTTAGAAAATTTTACAAATAGGTAGTCGTTTATTTCCAATAATTCAACATTTATGTTATGCTGTAAATATTCAACTTCAATAACAATTTAATAATTACTCAACGTGCAACTTTTGTCGCAAAACATTTTGCAAATCGCGCTCCCTGGGTCATTCACCCACCCCGTGGGTTGTTTCAGTAAACAATGGCGCTGCAGTCGCGCGAAATCGACGTCGCGCCTGGGCAATCTAGGCCCTTAATGTTGTCTCATTCATACACAAAAAAATCATAAAATTTGAATTGGTCATTCCTGAAAAAAATGCAATACTGAAAATTGGGTTTCCTCCAATTTCTTCAAACAAAACGGCAATTTCATAATTATGTAACTACCTAATATGTAGATATGGGTTGTATGTATGTAAACAATAAATAACAAATGATTCGGAAGTTTGTTATGGTAATTTCATAGTATGGGATGCGCTATATGACAGCTTATGACGGCATAGCCTATGATTCATCCGCCGCATTTGCCTGTTTGTGTACAACATACTTATTCAGATTCGCCTCCATGAAATGACTTATTGTAACGCGTAAGAGATAAATAGAATTCCATTTTATGATGTCAAACCTATTAATAGAACTTTTGTGTTAATTTACGACTGTAAATTTATGTAAGGAACCCTTGGTATGAGCCAGTCATAAAGTTATGGTATTCTTATACAACAACTAGCTGTTGCCCGCGGCTCCGCCCGCGTGGACTTCTGATCCTGTTCCCGCTGCACCATGCCGAGCATTTAGGGGTATGAAAAATAGATGTTGGCCGATTCTCAGACCTACTCAATATGCTCAAAAAATTTCATGAGAATCGGTCAAGCCGTTTCGGAGGCGTACGGGAACGAAAACTGTGACACGAGAATTTTATATATAAGATAATATTAGTGGGGGTAACCGCGGTGGCCTAGTGGTATGGGTTAGGAGTCCCTAACCAGTCCTAAGCAGTCGCTGAGACGAGGTGTCGGGTTCGTTCCCAGGTTTTACCATGGCACACACCAATGACTTTTCGATGCCTTTCGAAGATAAGTGTGTATTTATCGCAGGTTTTTAAGTGCTCGGTTAATGGCAATAGGCTCGCCACCTGTTACATTTTAACCTAAACATAAACTGGCGAAATGTTGGTGCTAGCACCTCTGCCTACCCCTTCAGGGATATAGGCGTTAGTTTATGTTATGTTATATTAGTGGAGGTAGATGATTAGTGGTTGAGGATGATTAGTGATCTTTCAATGGAGATATCCCGGGTTTGAATCCTGGCCATTTTTGTACCACTTATGTGGCAGATAAGGAAATGGCTCACCCGAACGCGGTCACCGTGACCTTTGAACGTATACAACACCAGTAGTGTTACACTTGCGCTGCTAACCCTTTAGAAACCTCTTAATGCCCTTCTTGAAGAACCCCATATTGTGGTCGATTGGAATAACACAGCAGCATTACTGTTGTGAGCTTGCTGGTTAAAATTAACGTACATTGTCTGAGGGCGAAAACCAAAACTACTCCACAATGACACGCTTTCTCCCTTCGACGGAGTTCGTCGATAAGCAAGCTCCTTATATGCGCAAGCGCATCCCGTTCGCATGACGCATTCGCTTACCTAACTGCTAACTACCGATGGGTAATACTCGTTGCAGCCACTTAATATGCCATCTGACAACACAGATATTAAATACACAGGTAAACAACTGATTTATCTCTTATTCTCTTATCCGCGGTGATTTTTGAATAATCACCTTGTATAGCTCCAGTAACATTGGCAGAGGTTTAATAACCACATTATGGCAAACGCAGTTTGAATCCCTTCTTTTGCGTGTGGAAATCCCCACGGTTATGTCGAACTCGAACCGACTAAAACAGCACGTCGTCAAGGCTCTGCGATGTCCCATAAGGCATTTCCCTCGCACCCTGGAATATCAATCTCTAGCAATAATTGGCTGCTGGCTGGCTTATTACCATATCAATCAATTAGCCTATTGTAGTCCACAGCTGGACAAAGGCCACTCTCAATGTGTAGGATCAGGTTCTCCAAATTCAGTCGGTCGCAGCTGTCTTTTTCAGGTCGTCGCGTCGGTTCTTCTGGCTAGGGGGTGTCTTACATTACACACATATTACCATACATTTCTATAAACCGAGACCTTTTTTCAGACACCGTGTTCAGTTCTTTACAGAAGTCATTTTTCAGCATGAGTTCTGATGAAGAATAATTAAAAACTATGCAATAGGTATGACCTTGTCTCCTTGAAAGACATTTAGCCTTTACTCGGATTAGATGAAGACGGTACGTTACACTTTGGTACGGCTTAAACCCTACCGTGAAGTACAGAGAGGCTCTTACCATCCAGATTGACAGGCTGTAAATAAAGAAAATATGTAATAATACCTACATTACCTACATGGTTAAAAGCAACGTCTTCTGTTCGTGTTTCGTGCGGTCCCGAAGTTTCAGATATTTCATGGTAATTGCCCCCCTCAGATCGTATTTAAATATAATAAAACTCTTATTATTCCTATTTGTCGAACACATATCAACAAATGATGTTATCTGTATCAAGTGTTTTATCGAACGATAGCGCAGTATCGATAAACAGCGATAAACTGCGGTTATGTGATAGCACACATGCGATCCGCTGTAACATTCTGAGTCACTGGAAAACTGCTGGAACGAAAATGGAATTTAATTTTCTTGAAGTGACCGTCCAAATTATGCAGCAGGTTTACAAATGAGCTGGGATTTCGTCTAAGGCCTATATTTCACCTTCAGTTCTGACTATGTTGGTATCTTCCTTTGATGGATACAAGGACTTGTTATATAGGGCCTTTAAAAGTGTACCGATACGTGCTGATTGACAGATAAGGTAGAAGTACAAAAGGTAGTCCTCTTTTAAAGGCCGTAATATACTGAATTCTAGATGGGAGGAAGCCGTGAGGATTCTGAACCTGGACGTTTCATAGTTCAAGTTTTGGATGCATATGGTATTATGGTGTCCAGGTAAAGAAGAATAAGGCCTAAACTGTTTCAATCCAATTTTTACTCTGATTGTTCCGTCCGAGTGTTGTTTCTTGTGCACAAATATTTCCAGTATTACTGGCGTTTGCATGTGCGATGCAAACGCCAGTAATACTACATAATAATATAGGTTCTAGTTGTTGGAACTACAAATTGATGACGCATGTCAATCCCGAGAGAATCCTAGACTTCTTCTTCTTCTTCTTCGAGTCAATGGCTCTGCTAAATCCAGTAATCCACACTTGCACCACCGAAGACCTCTGTAGAGCAACAGAGAACGCTATTGCTGTAGCCAACTATTGGGCCAACAAGATTTAATCCTAGACTTAATTCCCGTAATGATACATATGGAAACTTGTATCCAGGAATGGACGTTAATGGGTCGATGAGTCAGTTTTATGCACAGTACTAAGTCGAGAATCTAACATTCTTCAGTTAACAAGGTTAAGAGGCACTCCTAAAGAATGTCTCATTGATAAGTGAAAACCTTGTACAAGTTATCTCTTAGCACACTACAAGAATACTGTGAAGATTATGGTATTTTAGTATTAGTGATAATAGTATCTAAGTGCAATTGTAAGAAGTGGCAACTGCCCGGATACTCACAAATGTATGGCAGTAGTTTCATTTCATTGAATCTTCATTTCAAAATAAACTCCAAGATTCCAGACATAGAAATAACCATAGACTCTGTAAGATAATTCTGGTGTAACCTAAAAATTCCGTCCAAAAGAAGAAAAAATATCTATTCCACAAAAATATTGGCAAAAGAATATCTACGCAATAAGCTGAAGGTTTTAGATATTTTAGTGAAGACTCGTGACTGCCGTTATGTTTTTAGATAAAGGAGTATTGATCATTACAACATTCCTTTTACCGAGGCTATTCAATTACAGTCTGCTTTTAACCAAGCCGTCAGTTAAACTTTTCGCTTGAATTACTAACCATAAAGTGGTCATTGACGCGCGTTACCGACATTTATCTATTTTCTATGTAAGTTACAGAAATGATTCAATAGGGAAATCCTAGTCCGTAAGCCCATAATAGTACTTATTTCATTCATAATGAAATCATTTGACCTATATATAGCTATAAGTTACTTCGTAATTCTACACAATACTCTGTTTTATTATGTAACTTTGACGATAAAATTACCATCACCATCTCGTTTCAATAAGTTTTTTACTATTTTCAACGGAGAATCGGCGTAATATCAGATGATCATACTGCATATACTTAAAGTGCGAAATTCGTGTGCATCGTGACGACAATATCTTTAATCTACTAAGATCTTGTTTTATTCTGTGTGCTACCCTCACGTTAGATTAGACAAGTATGGGTGACCGGTAGACCTATCCATCCAGGTTATCTAGGACCTATTCAATACGTACTATGACCTGAGCGCTTAGCATGAAAAACTATCGCATTCGTAATGCAAAGGTATTGAGAGAACGGAGCATTGTGATTGGCAGTCTGCCTCTTGTGAACCTGTGTGCGTGTGTAGCCCGCCAATCGCAATGCTCCGATCTATCGATACCTTTACATTACGAATTCGATATATTATTTCGTGCTAAGGCTACACATAGACGTTGTAACGCGTTAACGAATGATCAGCAAGAAGTTTCGGCGATTAAGTGTGAAATCACCCAGGAACTTAACAGAAGAACCGATTGTACTCTCTGTGTATTTCAGCTGAAAAGAGGCGGGATTAAACCAATTAATGTAAGCTTAGAGACAATAGTCTTCAGTTTTATGTAAGTGTGTTAGTCGCGTGTCACAGATACAAATACAATTTTCACAGATTTTCTTATATTTGGCGGTATCCTTGAGACTTTCGGAGATAAATACGATTATGAAATTAATTATCGCTTGCTTATCGATAAGGAAGGCAACGATAATTCCCATAATCTATGTATTCTGTTCAATATATATATAAACAGTGGAATCGTACAATTAAACACCTCAATTCATTCTTTTTACAATCTTTTCCAAAGCACGTGTGGTAATTTGAGGCCCTACCTCATTTTATTTCTCTTTTAGAAAAAGGAACTCGTAGAAGAGGCGGAAAGAGTAAGGGGAGAGGGGGGCAGAACAGAGGGAGTTTTGAATTATTGGATTTATAAACGCATCATTTGTCTTTTCTAACTCCCAATACCTTTTTAACACTGGTGGCACCGAACTACACGTCATTTGCCAATTTACGTCAGTATCAGTGCAAACAGTACTTAGCACGAAATAAAGACGATTTGGATTGTTTATTTTGTTTGATATTCCAAACTTACATAGTTCAACTATTTGATTATTTTTTAAATGCCTTCCTAAGACCATTTTAAATCGTATCAAAGAATCAACCCCTAACTATATAATTTGATAACCTAGCACATTTGATAAAAATGGGGTTTTTAAAAATACCCAGGGGCATATTTGATAACCCTATATATTATACAGGTGTATAATTATATAATTTGATAACCTAGCCACATTTGATAAAAATGGGTTTTTTAAAATAATATTGTTGTTACTTTAATAAGTAAAAGCATGTAGGTAAATTTAATTTTTTTCTTGTAGCACAAATAGCATAATATCTATTCATAAAAAATAATATACCTTGATATGTACGACAAATATAATATTTTATTTAAAAAGGGTTCAAAGGTGCTTCCCCCCCTCTCCCTCTTCGTTTTTAATTTGTGGTTTAGAAAAAAAATATTCTATTCAAAATAGTCGCAATAATAAAAGTACATCACAATGTCAGAGTCCCGAGGCATGAGAGTCCCAGTGCATCTGAGGATTTCATTATGGAGCTCGGCGTCCCCTTTCTGGTTTTTTATTCTCCACTTTGCACTCCTGGATATCTCTGGTAGTGAGACCATCCAAACGTTGCCAGAATCCGATATAATTAGCCAAAAGATACCCATCAAAACTCTTGCGTTTAGAATAGTTTTAGTTTTTATTTATAATAATAGTAATATACCTGAAGTTCTTCATTAACAAGACACTGTTGACACAATTACTGACCAATTATAATGTTTACACTAGCACTTAGTCATACTATTACTTCATCGGATCGTGCGTGACAGAGGGTGACTCATTGCCGTCGGTGATGAATAAAAAGTAAAGGTTTCACTGCACTTCTTTGCCGACAAAGTCTTCAATGTAATCTTTGAGATTGGTAATCACATCATGTCCTTTGTAAAACGAGTTACACTTACAATATAGCCGCGGCTGTATGTCCGGGTAAGGTGCAAAGGTGTGTGTCTCATACTTTTTGGTCCAAATATGTTTTTTGGTCCCATATACCTAAGAAAGGACCAGCTGGATCGATGAAACAGTGTCGTTCTTTATGTGTATGATTGTACGACTTCCAAGTGAAAAAGAGGAGGAACTACTTCGCTGATAACTTAAAAAAACAAACCTTCGGACGGAAATGATGATGATGATGAAGATGATGATGATGATGATCATGTTGGTGATGATGATGATGACGAATCTGTAAGATGTACTTCAATCTCGCTACTAAATAGCAAGACTAACCCAATCTACTTATAATAATTAACCAGAATGTTTACTGCATGTTCATAGTACCAAAAATGTTAGTAGCATTTGACAATAGGTCGTCGAGGTAACCAAATCCAAATATGTATGTGTCATAGGTAAATATTACCCGTCTACCCATCAGTGGACGTGACTCCTGCAAGGTTGCTTAACCACAAACGTGAACCGCTCCGACCGATTTAACTATAAGTGTACCCTTGTGTTAGTTCTCAGTATTTATACAATTAACATACAATCGGTCCTAAAGTGCGAAGCGTTGTCTACGTCCT